>JAODAL010031279.1:17500-48669 GCA_025379985.1 Phyllomedusa bahiana
TACAGTTGAAACCAGAAGTGTACATACACTATATAAAAAGACACATATGCATGTTTTTCTCACTATCTGATATAAAATCACAATAAACTTTACCTGATTTAGGTCAATTAGAAACCAAAATTATTTACCATATATTTGCCAAATGCCAGAATAATGAGAGAAATAATTTTTTAAGACATTTTTTATTACTTTCTGTAAAAGTAATCAAAAGTTTTACACAGCTGTACACTATGATTACTCTGCTTTTAAACAATTTGGGACACCCATTATGATGATGTCATGTCTTTGAAAGCTTCTGGTTTATTGGCAAAATCTGAGTTAATTAGAGACACACCTGTGGATGTATTTTAATTTCCCACCAGAAATACCCTGCTTTTATGTGGAACATCATTGGAAAGTCTAAATCACCAGAGGTATGATCATCATGATTCTCTTTTTAACGGCATAAACCAAAAAACCTGGATGTTAACCCTAACAAAACATATTAAAAAGATGTAGAGTAGTCTAGTCATATAGACAAAATGTTAATGGCCAATCAGATTCAGAGTTGGCACCATTTTCTTGTTTGGTAAAATGATTGTTTAAAGATTAAAGGTAATTTTTTTAAAGATTTGAATAAAAAAAACTTATCACATAAGCCTGTTGCCAAGTTTCTAAAAAAAATCAACTGCCCATCTACTTACTAGCAGTTCCAACCATGTCATATATATTAAGTTACAAAATATCTCAAAAAACACTTTATGGAACTAAAATGTATTTTCTTTATATCGAAGGCCTTTAAAAATAAATAAAAAGAAAACAAGATAGATGTTACTGTTGAGCAAAAATACTCTTATGTTTTTGTTTTAATGTAAATGAACAAGTAAGACCACATATGTCAAGGACGGCTCCTGCGACCAACTTTCCCAGGGTCAGCAGGCGCGTCCGTGCTCCTTCTCCTAGCGGAGCCCCATCCCGGTCGTTGGGTTCGGGGTCCGCTCACCTCCCTGTCCACCGCCGGCGTTCGACTTACCACCTCCTCTCAGCCTGTCTCCCATTCCTCCGCGCGTGTCTCCCGCCCTAGGGTGCCACGTTCCTCCCTGCTCGCAAGTGAAATTTAAAGGGGCAGTGTGCGGAATTGGTCAATGCCGGGCACCTGCTCCTATTTAATCGTCCGCCTCTTCCTGCGGCCTTCGACGGATCCTTGGTGTGTTCCCTGTTGGAGAAAGCCTTCCAGTTTGTCTACTCTGCCTATCCGTGTACCGAACTACTCGAGCCTACGTTTACCGAACCCCGAACCTTGCCGCCGGTCCCCTGACCTCCTGCCTGTCTGACGTATACGAACGCAGAGCCCGCCTGTCCTGACCTCCTTTGCCTGTCCCCAACTACGAGCCTTCTGCCGATTCCGTACCTCGCCTACCCTAGGCCGCCACCAAGCAGGAAAGTGCCCCGCAAGTGGAATGACCTGGTAGAACCCGCAGCAGTAAGACCATCCTACGCTTTGCGCGGGCTCTGTGGAAATACCCAGGTCGATCGACGAGTACCTACTTAGATTCCCACTCCCTGGTGTGGGCTTACGCCATCTGTCGAGCCTGCGTGGTCCAGTGGATCCACCTCCAGACCGTTACAGTAGGAACCCCATTGATCCCGCCAAGGTGCCGTTACCCGTGCCTGGCGGATCTGAACGAGACCGTGTGTTGCTCGCCAGTCTCAGCAACTCAGTCAACAGGCGCTAAGCAACTTACCCAGCTATCCACCATGTTGCAGCAACTCGTCACTGTCCATCAGCAGCAACCTCGCCAACACCATGGTTGTCCCTGCCTTCTACGGTTCCTGTGGCGCTGAGGGGTCCCAAGCTTCGGGCTGGTCGCTCCATCTAATTCGAACGGAGACCGAGACTCTGAGCAGGGTTCATCACCAATGGCTCATGCACGTGGAGCTGATGGTCCGATCAGTTCCTGTCCGAACGTGCGAAAGTGGCTTTCGTGGTCAGCCTCCTCTCCGGGATGGCCCTAGGCACTGGGCTACACCCTGTGGGACAGGAACGATCCAGTGACGGCGGATCTTCAGTCGTTTCGTCAGTGGAGTTTTCCACAATGTCTTCGAGAACCAGCTCGTGCATCTCCGCTGAGACAGCCGTCCTAAACCCTACACCAGGGGGATCTGACTGTGGGAGACCTACGCGGTGCAATTTTCCGCACTCAGTGCCTCTGAACTGTCATGGAACGCCACCTTCCAGAAAGAGCTCACAGCCGGAGTTAAGAGGACGTCTTGGCCGCTAGAGACCTCTCCGTCTTCCATCAGTGACCTACCGGTGTAGCGACCCGCATCGACTACGTCTTTCAATTGAACGGAGGAGGAACTTCGGTCTCACAGACGTCAGTCAGCCCAACCTCTGCCGGTTTTCCATGCCTGGCAACCCGGGGGTTCCAGAGGCTCCTACGCCACAGCCTGCCAACACCCACTGAGGAGCCCATGCAGAATTGATCGGGCCGTCACTCTGATCAAGTGTGATTTGCCCAGAGTCGGCAAAGCAACTTGTGAGCCTTCTACAGTGGCAGCCGCAGAGCATTACCGAGGTAATTTGGTCCCCAAGCGCCCAAGCCTTCGGGAAATTCCGCACCTAGGCATCTGTGGGAGAGGCATTGCTAGGTGCAAACTTCCTCCTCTCCAACTCCGTTGATGCCAGTGCAGTCAGGTCGTCTCAGAAGATCTGGTACCGATCGTTCAGGTCCGCCGGCGTTTCTGGATTCATGCTCGGCCAAGAACTTCATCCTCCAGTCTCTAGTAGGAGCAGTAACCGCTTCGAGGGAGGTCCCGCTTGGAAAAAAAAACACGCTTTATTATCTCAACGTCAGCGGGGAGCTGCTTTAGCGACACGATCCAGTTTGTCACCAAGCACTGTCCCTTCCACAAGGGCGCTTGCATAAAGGAAGAAATCCTCTTTCTTTGTCTTCCTCGCTCCCATCAGCGGTCCTCCTCGGACTCCCATGGCTGCGAGCACCACTCTCCTACCCTGGACTGGACATCTTGAGAAGTGACTCGTTGAGGTCCAACTGTCGGGATCGGATGATTGGTAGCAACGTCGCCTGGTGCTTTCTGCCCCCTCCACCCCCGCTTCGAGGCCCTTCAGGAGCCGATGCCCGGGCTGTCGCCCGAATAACTCATAGAACGGCCGATGTGTTCTCCGAGAAGACAAGCCGAGAATCTTTCCTCCTCATTTCCATAAAGACTGATTGCCCGATCGACTTTGCCGGGTACCAGTCCTCCTCCTGTGGCCCGAGTCTACCCACTGTCCCGGTTTCCTGGAGACTCAAGCCATGTCTGAGTACATCCAGGAGAATCTCAGGAAAAGTGGTTCATGCCGAAAGTCCTCGTCCTCCCGCTGGTGCTGATTCTTTTTCGTAAAGAAGAAGGACGGTACCTACCAGTTACGGCCCTGCATAGACATACCCATACTGTCTGACAAGATCACGGAGAAAAACGTTACCCATTACCGTTTGATCACAGAACTGTTTGACCGCCTGCAGGGCGCAAAGATTTTTCCTCAAAGTTGGATTTGAGAGGGGCCTACAACTTGGTCCGAATCCGCAAGGGCGATGAATGGAAGACGGCTTTCAACACCAGGTATGGGCACTTTGAGTACCTGGTGATGCCCTTCGGAAAGTGTAATGCGCCTGCCGTCTTTCAGGAGCTCGTGAATGACGTCTTCAGAGACCTCCTCTACTCCTGCATGGTGGTTTACCTTGATGACATCCTGGTGTACTCTCCCGACCTCGAGACCCACCGCAGTCATGTTCGTCAAGTATTGAAGCGTCTCCGGGAGAACCATCTGTATGCCAAGCTAGGGAAGTGCCTCTTCCATCAGACTATTTCTCCTTTCTGGGTTACTTTCATTTCTGACCAGGGCCTACGGAGGACCCAGCAAAACTGTCAGCCGTGCTGCAGTGGTCACGCCCAGTCGGTCTGCGGGCTATACAGCACTTCTTGGGCTTCTGTAACTACTACCGCCAATTCATCCCTCACTTCTCTACGCTGGTGGCTCCGATAGTGGCCCTTACCAAGAAACAAGCCAATCCACGCAGCTGGACCGTCGAGGCCGAAGAGGCGTTTTCGAAGCTCAAGTCCGCCTTCTCTACGGCATCTATCCTTGCACGTCCGGCCCCTGCGAAACCCTTCACGCTGGAAGTGGATGCCTCGTCTGTGGGAGCTGAAGCAGTTCTTACGCAAAAGACTGTAACTTGCGGCTTCTTTTCCAAGACGTTCTCGTCGGCTGAGAGGAATTACACGATTGGCGACCGGGAGCTACTGGCCATAAAACTGGCCTGGAGGAGTGGCCGTTATCTGCCCGGAGGTGCCCGTTTCCCCATCGGTATCTACTCGGACCAGAAAAACCTCCAATATCTTCAGACGGCTCAGCGACATAACCCACGCCAGGCTCGGTGGTCGCTCTTCTTTTCTCGGTTCGATTTCCAGATCCACTTCAGGCCTGCAGAGAAGAATGGGGGGAGGGCTGACGCCCCCCTCCGGCCCCCGGGGTGGGGGGTGAAGATATACTCTAGAACCAAAATTCCCCAAACGTTTTACCCTCGGCAGCTCCAGTGGACCCCGGGAAGGTTTCCCTCCGGGAAGGATTTTGTGCCCCTTTTCCCCTTCCCCCCGGGAATGTATCTTAAAAGGGGGAAAATTGTCATTGGGGGCCGGGTCTTCCCGGGGGCTCGAAAGAACCGCCCCAACCTTTTTCCCCGGGTTCTATTGGGGGCCCAAAAAAGGTTTAAAAAAGATGTTAAGGATAGTGTGGAGCGATTCGTTGGCCATCGAAAAATCGGCCCCGATGGTCGTAGTGGGACCACCCATCGAAAAATTTTATTGGGAAGGGTTTCGATATTTGATTATGATCAAAGACCATTAAAGTTAGGGGGGAGAGCAACAACCCCTTCATTCTTACACCCCAAACAGGGCTGAGAAAGCGGGAAAATTAACACCCCACAACGTAAAAATGGTTGGGTTGTTAACATCTTAGGCAACACACTTGGGTTAAAAAAAGCCACAAAAAAAAAACCCCAAAACCATTCACTTTTCCCTTTCTTGCCCACAGCAGACCCTTTAAAACCCCCTCCCCATACCCCACAAATTAAAAAGTGCCAGAAGGCAGTAGGGATTTAAACCATCTTTTTTACTTGAACTGGACTTTAAATATCCCTGTCCTGGAACCCCAGAAATGACCCCCCAAAAACCGGGAAAGCCCCCCAAAATTTAAAAAGTGCCTTTAAAAAGGGGAAGTTTTTCAACCCCCCTTTTTTATTTTTCCCCGGGACTTGGACTGTCCCTGTCCGGGGCCACAGCATGAGCCCCAAACCTGCATGACCCCAGTTTAAAAAAGGTCCCGGAAAAAAAAGGAGTCTTTCAACCACCATTTTAGTTCATTTGGACATAAACTTTTCCCTTGTCCCCGGGTAGCGCTTGCCCCCCCGTTTTAGTGAAAACCAATTAAATTAAAATTGGGGAAATACTGGGGGTTTAAGTCCTTTTCCCAACCCGGTCCCCTTTTTTGGGATTCTTTTTCTCATTTTACTCAACGTGCGGGAAAGGGAAATTGTCTTTTGTACTTTTTTTCTCTGTCCGTGCCCCAATACTAAAGTCCCTGAAAAATTACCTACATCGGGGTCAATTTTCCCCCTGTCCCTCCCTTTGGACAATTCAGGGGAATTTTTTTTTTCCCAACTATTTTGACTGCAATTTTTTTAGTAGTTTAATTTTTGGAAAACACTTTTTTAAAATAGGAGGGGAATCCCCCCAAAGGGTCTTTGTTTCTTTTTTTAAATTGAAATTAAAAATGGGTTTTCCCCAATACAGGGTTTGCTAGCTATTTTTTAAAAAAGATCTTGCAAAAAAATCCATTTTGCAATTGTATCCTTTTAACAGTGTCCTACCTTTTTCCCTTTTCTGACAGAAACCATCACCCTTGAGCCACTTTTTGAAAATTTTGTAAAAGGAAAAAAAGGGGGTCTGTTAAAAAATAACTTTTTTTTATAATAGGACCTTATTTATAGCGAATTTTCACAGCAAAATCCCCCCAAAAATGCAAAAAATGACCCATGAGCCACTTTTGACAATTGTGAAGGGAAACAAAGGTCCGTTAGAAAAAAAAACAACATTTTTTTTTTTTTTAAACATAAAAGTTTATTGATTTTTTCCCCAAAAGAAAGAAATACCCCATGTTTGAAATTTAATATGAATACATATGAGAATATTTTAGGTTGCTCAAGAACCCCAAAAACTTGGGAAAAAAGAAAAGCATAAAAAAAAATAAAAAAAGCCACAATCAAAAACTAGAATAGTTTGAAAGGTATAAATTAAAAAATAAAAAATTTTTTTGGGACATAGAGGAATAGGAGGGGTAATTTAAATATATAAAGTACTACATCGAGGTAATTAATGGGTGGGTTTTAAAGGGTTCTAGCAGGCCTTTTGATTTTGCAAAAAAGCAGGGTTTAGTTTGGTTTAAAAACACATAGTGGACTAGCAAAAATTAAGGGATTTTATATTAATATTAATACACCAAACTTTAGTCTTTTAAATTCCGTAGCATTTATAGGTTCGGCCATATTTTTCCCCTTTTTTCCCTTTTTCCCTTTTGGGTTTGGCTGTGGGGGGGGTCCCAAGAGAGGGGCTCACGGTTTTTATTGAAAGTTCACTCTCGGGGTAAACTCTTTAAAGTTTGGTAAAGGGGGTGGGCTTTTTCCCGTGTTTTTTGCTATGGTTTTGTTCGGGGAGCACTAGGAAGGAAAAAAATGGTTCTGAATGGGGTGGGAAAAAAATCCCCTAAGTTTACGTCTAAAGAGCTAAAGGGTGGGGGTTGTTTGATTTTGGTAGCAAAAAAATTTTTTAGATCAGATTTTCAAAATTGCCCCAGAGGAAAAAGGGGGTATGAGGGCGCCCACCACTTTTAATGAGTTTCCCTTGAAGCTCAAAAAAACCTCTCCAACAAATTCTGAGTTCGTATTTAGAAAAATGGGGGTTAAAAAAAGTAGGAGTCAGGTAACCCTCTTAGAGGAAATTTCTTTGTTACCTCTTGAAAGGTTTTTTACATCTTGGTGTTTTAGGGAAGAGGCCCAGAAAGCTTCACCAACGGTTTTTAAAAGGAAAAAAAAAGCTACCCAGCTCTGTTTTCCCCCTTGGTTATGGGAAAAAGGGTTTTAAATTTTGGGCAGTTGGCCTAATAAAAAAATTGTAAGTAATTTGATAAAAACCCCTTTCAAAAAACCTTTGTATGTGCGAGAAAAATTTTGGGAAAGGAGTGGAAAACTTGGGGTTGTCGGGCCCATCCAATTTTGTTAAATATTTGTCTAATCTGTAAGTATTTAAAAAAGGTAAATTAAGGGGCTAGGTTTTTTAGTTGGCCAATAAGTCCCGGGGGAAAAGGGTTTTTTTTTGCGGGTTTTTCAAATTTTAAAGGTCTATGGTGTAAGAAACCCTTTTGAAACCCCCGTCTTTCCGAGAGCTGTGGGGAGGGGTAAATTTGGGGAATGGAACAAAGGGAAAATTTTTCTTTTTTATAAAAGGGGTCCATTTATTAAAGGGTTTTAAAATTTTTTTCCAGGCTTTGGAAGGCGTGTTGCAATGAGGGGAAAAGGAATTTTTATGTACTAAGATTTAAGAGTTCAAATAATAGCAATCCCTTTTATTGTTTATGGGGCCACCGAGAGATTCTTTAATTTAGGACCAAAGGTTTAGTTTCAGGGAAACTCCCTAAGTAAAAAAAAGGGGTTCTAATTAACCCAAGCTTTTTTTGTTAAAGGGCTTAAATTCGGATGACATGCCTCCTTTTCCTGGGTGTTTTAAAAAAATAAAAAATTGGTTTTTCATTTTTCGGTTTCCTTTGAGTTCCAGAAAAAAAAATTGGGGAGAAAGATTGGGGGTTTGTTGATTTGGCCGGCGGGAGCAGGTAAAAAGGGGAAAGGGGAAAGCATGAGGTAAAAGAAAAGCGGGGAAAAGGGGCTTTATCTTGGGGTTTTATTTAATTTTCGCTATCCCCCAAAAGGGAGGGAAGGGAAAAAAGCCGCCCCTTTAAATTTTTGACCCGTGTTTTTTCCCAAAATGTCCATGTTTTTTTTTGCAAGGGGTTTTTTTCCCATAGAAGATTTATTTTTAATGCCTAGATTGGTGATGTGGGGGCTCTTCCAAAGAAAGTTTTAAAATTTTGACAACTGAAGTCCTTGGGAAGTCGTGATATACAGAGGGAGGATATAATTTTTTTTCCCTATTTTTCCGGGTAATATGAGACAGATGAGTATCCCTTTTTAAAAGCTAAGAAGAGTTTTTTTAGGGGCGCAATGGGGTTCCGGGAAAAGTATTTAAGTGTCGTCACCCAAAAAAACAAAAATTTTTGCTCGGGGTTGTCAATAGAGATTCCGGGTATTTTAAAGGCCCCGGGTTGCCCAAAATTAATTCTGAGAGGGGTTCCAAAAAACCTTTTCAAAGATTTGGGGGGATAAAGGGGAACCCTGGCTGGGGACCGTTTGAGATTTGGGAAAAAAATTGAGGAAAGCCTGAATAAAGAAACCCTTTGCCGGTTTGGGGTTTTGATTTGAGCGAGGAAGATTGCCTTAAAAATAAGGGGCCGGTGAAACCAAAAATTTTTTTAAAAAAACCCTTTTTTTAAGTAATTCCAAATTTTTGTCGGGGCAAAGGCCTTTTTTGGCGTTAGGGGGTAATAAGATGGGGGGCAGTTTTGCCCTTTTATTAAAGTTATGAAAAGTTTTAGTAAAATCTTATAATACCCTCCCTGGTTCCCGTCGGCCCCTTTTAAAGAAAAACCCACTTGGGGCCTTGTTTAAAAAATAAAGGGGGGATGTCTTTTTAGTCTATTTGCGGTGATTTTTGGCAAAAAATTTTTTAAAGGGAAAATTTAAAATAGGGAAAAAGGGTCTGTAATTTTGATTTCTAAAGGGGGACATGTTTGAAAAGGTTTTGGTCTAAAACTCCTTTTTTGCCCATTGGGTTTCTATGGGGAAAAAAGTTAGTTTTTTGACCAAACCCGGGTTTTATACGTGGCCCTAAGTTGGGGCTTTTTTCCCGGTTTCCCAAAAAAAATGGGGCATATTTCGCTCAAAAACTCTTTAGGGGCCTTCCCGTTTCTTTTAATGTCCTCGAAAGATTTGAGGTAAGATGTGGGCTAAAAGGGTTTTTCAGAATAGTCTATAAACCCCGTTCGTTAGGCCACTGGGCCTGGGGGGCTTTTTTGGGGTTTGGGGGATTAATTTTTATTTTTTAAAATTCACTAGGGGGGGTAATCGGTTCATTTAATTTATGCTTGGGGGCGAACGGAAAGGGGAAGGGAGGGGTTTAACCTCGTTTTAAGAAAAAAGATAATTTTTTGGATTTTTGTACCTTGGGGGGTCTTTTCAATTTTTTAAAATTTTAAAGTTGTTAAAAGTTTTTCTGTGGGGAAGGCCCTTTGGGAATTAAATTTGGGGGTCAATTAAAATTTTTGGGTTTGTTTGAAAATTGGGAATTTTGCGCTATTTTGTTTCTAACTGGGAAAGGGTTTTAACCCTTTTTTTTCCAGAAGTTTTTGAAAGGGGGGTCCCCCATTTTTTTTTTTTTTGGGGGTAAAAAAATTTCCCTTTAAATTTTGGAGAGGTGAAATTTTTTGTATTGATTCAGGTAAAAAGTGGCGCAATTTGTTTCCCGTTGACCATTTCTTTTCTTTTTTGGTTTAAAAGAGGAAGAAATTTTTGTTTTAAAAATTTTTATCAGGGGGGAAAATTTTAAAGGATTAGATTATTTATGGTTGTTCTCCCTTTACGTTTTTCCCTAGACGCTTTTTTTTAAAGCCCGATTTTCCCCTAAAATTTCCCCGCCTTATGCCACACCCAAAAAGGCTTCCCTGGATGGGGAAAAGGGGAGAGTTTAAATTTAAATAGGGTTTTTAGTGTTTGTTGGAGTTCCAAATGAAATGAGGTTAATTTTAACAGGAAGTGATTGAAAAAATTTTTCCCCTTGGGGCCCAAAAAGGGGGGGGGTGGGATGTTTCATTCATGCTCAGGAAATGGGGCATGATTTGACCAATTTGGGTTTTCCTATTTTCCCCATTTTGTCACAGAATGCAGAGCCGCTTTTTTTTCCCCTAGAAAATAAACAATTCTGGAGTGGGTATTTTTTGCGTTTTGATTTGAAAAGGGGAAGGGCTACTTCCCCCGCATGGGCCTTTTACCTCCAAGGACGTGAAGATTTTTTTGTCTGGGAAAATATTTAAGTTCTTGGACATAGTGGGAACTTTTCCTTTTGATTCCCATCCAAAAATTTTTCCTTTAAAAAAATTTTTTAAATCTCCACATATCACCCTTCCCCCCCCCTTTTGCAGGGTTTTTTTGCTTTTTGAATTTTTTTTGGGGACAAAAGGAGAGCTGACGGGGATTTGGAGCATACAAATTGAGAATTGGTTTTAGGGGGATGAGTTTTAGATCACACCTTAAATAATTTAAAATTCCCTGGGGGGCCCAAATGGGGAAACAAGAGCTTTAAAAAAAAACTGTTTTTTCCCGGGTGAAATTGCAACCCGGGTTTTTTGGAATTTAGATGCGTGAGGAAAGAGTATTTGGGAAAAAAATTTTTTCTTTTTAAACCCACATGCTTTGGGTTTGCTTTTTAAAAAGCCCTTTTTTGGGACGCACAAAATATCTTTTTTTGGGTTTTAAAGGGTTCTCTCCCCAAAGAGGAGCGTTTGTGAGGGGAGTTAGGCCCCTTGGCAAACAACGGGCATTTTAAATTTTAAACCCCATCATGGATTAAAGGAGAAATATTTAGCCAAAAATTATTTCCTGAATTTTTGGGGCAAAAATTTTTTAAAGATTGGGGAAAAACAGCAATTTTGGGATTGTAGGTGGGAAACCTAAAAACCAAAAATTTTTTTTAAAAAAACAATTTAAAAAAACCCCAACCCGAGTTCAGATTGAAACCACAGCATGAGTAGTCCCCCGGGTTTGGGGAGACCAGAGGTGGGGTTAAAAATCCCTAACGGGAAGAAAAAAGCAAGGAAAAAAAGGTGTTTGTCGGTTCCCTTTCCCGGGTGAAACAGGAACAGGAAAAGGTCCTTTGAGATCCACGAAGGGAAAAAATTTTTGAAGAAGGTGAAAAAGATGCCATTGTTTCAATTTTTTGGGAAAAGGAGGAAACTATCAATTAAAAAAGCACTTAAGAGAATCTATTTAAAATTCAGGTTTGGGTTTAAGAGGGCTTGGAACGACGGGGTGATTTTTGACCAAAAAGGCTAAAAAGGACCAGGGGCTTTTCCCTCCCTTTGTCTGGAGGGTTTAAAATTTATGGGGTGGGAAGGAGGGGCCCCCCCCAGCAGGGGCATCCTTGGGGGAAGAAGGGTCAAGCAACTTTTGTTGTGGAAAACTTTGGTTATAACAAGCTTATGGGGGAAACCCCCAGTGGTTGGGGGTGTTGTTCTCCTTTCAAAAATCTTTTTTAATGGGGGGAAATTCCCTTTTCGTTTGATCATTTGTTTCCTGCTGACAGATCCCGGGGAAAATTTAAATATCTTTTTAAAAACGAACCCCGGGGGGTTTGAAGCACCTCGTTTGGGTTTTGAGGAAGTTTTCTTTGGTCTTTAAAAAGTGGGAAATTTTCGCAATGGCGTCGCGGGGGGTGGATTTGGAGGGGGGATGTTTTTTGGTTTTGGGGGTCTGTGTATACGGGCCACCATTAAAAACTGTATTGGAGGGGAATGGGGGAACGATTGACATTAGAAATTTTTTGGAAAAAAATGGGGTTTTAAACCCTCGGGGATTCCGATTTAGGGAAAACCGGAGGGGGTATTTTTGCGCCTTGAGCGATCTTCTAGGCCAGTAATTTTGGGGTTTATAGTTTTCCCGAAAATTCTTCCTCCAGATATGGTTGGCGTCTTTTAAGTTGGTTATTCGACTTGGCAAATTTCCCCCATTTTTTTCTCAACATGGTTTCCTTTTCCCCGACACCAAACGCTTGTATATCCATTCTAAAGTCCCCCCTTTTATTTTTCTTGAAATTTGTTTTTCCCGGGTTTTTCTGAATGATGAAAAAAATTTTTTTGAAGGGGTTTTCCCCAGGGTGCTTTAAGGCGGGAGAAGGGGGTTTTTGATGGTCCCCGGTCCACGGAGGGCCGGGATAAGGGAGTTCCCTTTCCCTTTTCTTTGGGGGGGGGGGGTAAAGGGGGCTTGGAAAAAAATTTCCCTTTTTTTATGGGGTTTTTGACTTGTTTATTTTTTGGAAATTTTTCCCCCCATTTTTAAAAAAAATTTCCTTACAGAGATGAGTAACCTTTTTGTGGGTAAATTTAGGGGTTTTATCTCGTGCTTCTCGTAGCTATACGATTGTGGAGATTAGTATATGGTAGCAGCGGGTCTGATACTGAGGTGGAAGAGAGGGAAGAGATGGAGGGATTCTCAGAGTTGGAAGTGGCACAGTGAGGCGAGTACCTTGAGGAGGGTGGTGGTATTTAGTGTTAAAGAATGATGGAGGTAAATTCTCACAAGGTGGGTAGAAGGCAGATGTTAGTTGACTCTGGGTGGTGAACAATGGAATTTTTATCCTAGCGGCAGAGGAACGCTGAGGATGTGAAATTTGAGTTCCCACAACGAAGGCAAGAGGAACAAGGTGAGGTTGCTGTTTCACGATGAATAAAAGTCCCTTGATCTTGGGGTGGAATAAAGAGATCTTTACAGATGCACAGGGCTCCCCAGGTTGTGTACCCGACAACCAGGACACTGACAGCTAGTTGCTGGTGTTTGCAGTCGGCAGTTATGGGGTTACTTTAGAATGCGGTATTATTGCGGGGCTGCCCAACTAAGCAGGGGTGTTGTGCAGGTGGCAAGCATTAAAGAGAATGCACAGGGCTCCCCTTATTGCAATGCCCGATATTGGGCTGATGATCACCAGGAGTGTCAATGCTAATTAAAGACTTCCGTTACCCTGGGTTTTGCTGTTGGTCACGAGTAGTGGTTTGGCATTGCGTTTGGCTATCGAGATCGATCGAAGTCATGATAGTCGGCCGCTATCGATAAGGATTCTTCGATAGTGAGCATCGAGTATGCTCGATTACCAGTAAAGTCTATGGTAGAGCAACAACACTTTCATATTTACACCAAAACAATGCAGGAGAAGCTGAAATTAACATCCTCAAACCGTCAAATGGAAACGTGCTACATCTAGGCAACAACACATAAGGTTATAAAATGTCACTAGAAGAAAAAAAGTCACATACCAGTTAACTAATCCCTTCTTGTAAACCAAAATCCTGACCCTTAAAACCTGCATCCCCCACAAAATTAAACAGTGCAGAAGGCAAGTCTTATTTGAAACCTCATGTTTTTACTCTGAACTGGACATTGATATCCCTGTCCTGGAACGCTGATCATGAGCCCCCAAACCAGCATTACCCCCAATTTTAAAAAGTGCCGTCAAACAAGGAGTCTTTCAACCAGCCATTTTAGTTGAACTGGACATGAACTATACCTGTCCTGGGCCACAGCCCATGAGCCCCAAACCTGCATGACCCCCCAGATTTAAACAAGCTGCCGGTAAAAAGAGTGCTTTCCACCACCATTTTAGTTTCACTGACATTGACTAAACGGCCACAGCATGAGCCCGCAAACCTCTCAGAACCCCCACATTTAAAAAAGTGCCGGAAAAAGGAGTCCTTTCAACCACACATTTTAGTTTGAACTGGGACATTGACTAAAACCTGTCCTGGCACAGCATGAGCCGCCAAACCTGCATGACCCCCCACATTTAAAAAAGTGCCGAAAAAAGAGTCTTTCACCACCATTTTAATTTGAACTGGACATTGCTATACCTGTTCCTGGGCCACAGCATGACCCAGGGCCGGAGTTACAGTGGGATTGCGGTGAAAGCCCAGGACTGGCGTCCGTCATCAATTAACATGCACGCAGGTTAAAATGCCCTGATGACGCAGCAACGAAAACTGTCGTGCTGAAGCAGAGTGGCTGAAGCTGGAAGTGTGAGAACTCCAGCCTTTCCTCTGTACACAGTCAAGTACCTGGGTAGCACTTGCACCTGACCGTATGAGTGTGGACCAATTTGAGCTTTCCACTTGGAAATACTGGTGGCTTTAACCGCTCCTCCTGTTACACACCCCGGTGCCCTTTATCTTGGCATTCTTTTTCTCATTTATACTCAACGTGCTGGGAGGAAATGGTCTCAGTACATTTGTTTCCACTTTCCGTGCTCCGATACTCCCATGTCCTCCTGAATAACCTACATCCGGGGTCAATTTTTTCCTGTAGCCTCCCTTGGGTACAATTCAGAGGAATTTTTTTAACAGCTATTTTGTACATGCAAGTTTTTTAGGTACATTAATTTATAGAATACAACATTTTAAAATAGGAATGGAAACCCACATCGCCCGCATGGATTTTTGTTTTCTCTTTTTTTTATTGTATTAAATGGGGTGCTCTCAACTGCAGGGATTGAATAGCTATGTTTAAAGATCTTGCAAAAACAAGTCATTTTGCAAATATGTGGTCCATTAAACAGTGGTCCTACCTATTCCTGTTTTCTGACCAGCACCAACACCCTTGAGCCACTCTTGACAATTGTGAATAACAAATGACTGTTGAAACAACACTTTTAGAATAGGACCTGTAGTATAGCGCATTCACAGCAAAATGCCCCCAAAAATTCAAAGCATGACCCATTGATGCCACTTGATCCAATTGGTGAATAACAAATGTCTGATAGAAACAACATTTTTTAGAATAGAATCCTGTAGTAATTGGCTGCATTTCAAAGCAGCATGACCCAAAAAATAATAAAAATGACTTCCAGCCACTGTTAAAAATTTGTGAGGGAGAAATGCCATTAGAAAGCCATCATTTCTGTTACAAAGGACCATGAATATTGCTGTATCTCACAGCAACATAACCCCAAAAAATTATAAATATGACTTCTCAGGCCACTTAATCAAAAATTGTTGAGGGAGAAATTCCACTTAGAAGTCACAAATCTGGTTCCGAAAGGACCATGATTAATTGCGTAGTAAAATCACAGCAACATGACCTCCAAAACCATTGACCATGCGAAAATCCTTCTTAAGATAAAGTGATAAAGATGGAATAGCGGTGATGCATGAAACCATGCTTTCTTTTTTACAGTCATCCTCACCACAGCAAAACCAGCAAAATGAACTGATTGGGAAAAGAGAATAAAAATTGCAGTAAGAAATGATCCATTTTAAAAAAAGTTTTCAAGGAGGACATTTATGATTTGAAAAGGAATGTGAAGTAGACTGCAACTAATCGTTGACCTCGGCATTGGGGCCACAACATCATCAGAGATCCTAGGCCTGATTATCATCTTGATGGAAAGTCAAAACGATCCCACATTATCTGTGGAAAGCCGGATTGCGTTTGTCTGTAAGACTCCTCCACAGACTGTTCTGAAGGGGTCCGCTCAATAATGACGCTGACGCCGGGCATGCTGGTGCCCATGACAATCACCTCTATGGCGTGTAACGAGCCAGCTCGGGCCATTCGTCCATTTGTAGGTTACCTCCAGAATCTATTGGGTCCGGAACACATGCAAAAAACATCGGTGTGTGGAGAGACGCAGATAGTCCCGTGCACCAAGATCTAAGCCATCTCAGTGTGTTGGAGTGTGTGCCCATTGCATTGCCATGCGTTGGTGAGTGGTAAATCAAAGATTGCAGATGATCCACCCATTAGGCTTCTGCCACCTTGCCTGCTGCTAGCCGCTATCGCCTACTTGGCACTCTACTGCAGTCACATCGCTGATGTTGTTGCCAACCGTGACATTTGGAAACGTGAAGCAGACGCAACAGATGTCCTCCAGTTGATCGATCAGCATGGGACTCCATTTTTCCTGCATTTTAACTCTCCTATTTGGGTGGGTGGAAGGAAGTGCTGATTTTTTGTTATTGTACCGGGATCCAGGAGGGGGCAACCCAGTAACTGTTGTTCATTTTGATGGCCTTAATGCGATGATCATGTTTGGAGGAAAAGGACATCCAACACTCATTGTGAGAGTATTGAGCCATGATTCCCAAGCCCTCTGGGTCGAGGGGCACGAGCAAACTGTTCTTCCTCATCTTCCTCATCCGCCTCAAATTCGCGCAACCTCTTTCCAATGCAGGGACTTCGGTAACTATCGGTGTCTAGAAGACCTCCTCCTCCTGCCTCCTCCGCTGGCCTCCGCACGGCTTCAACATACACAGACCTGACCTTGCCTGAGATGAATCACCCGTGAGAGCAGAAGCGCCATCTTGCACTAGCTCTGGACCCCCGAAACTCACTGCCTAATGAAGACCGATGAAATGGTGTGAAACGTTCGGTGCCTTGTGGATTTGACAGGAAGATGAAAGGCTTCCGATGTCCCGGCATCGTTGTCTGTCTCCTCCTTCCGTCGCTTGCGGGGACCTGTTTGTTTCAGAGTGTCCCAACGATCGTCGTCCAGAAGCTAAGATCACCACAAAGCTCATGCAGACAAGGCATTGTCCGCACTGACCCATTTTGGTGGCGTTCTCAAAACTGTCAAGGATGGTGCAAGAGCTCTTTCACCTGCCTCCACTGTCGGTTGTTTCAAAAAACACCCGATTCCGTAAACTCGCTGGCTTGTCGCAGGCCATGTGTCACATCCGTACTTGCGTAATGGCATTGCGCTGGCTTCCACAATCCGCTGGAGCATGTGGAGGTTGGAATTCCAGCGTGTTGCCACGTCAACAAGGAGACTGTTGACGGAGAGGCCGAGCTGACGCTGCAAACGCAGCAGGCGGATGAAAGCGGAGTGCGAACGGCTGAAGTGTCGAACATCAGACCTCGATCCTTCTACAGCAGGCAGTCCAGACCCCGGGTAGCTCTTTAGAAATTACATGGACGACAAGGTGTCAATGACATTTGGCACAGAAATGGGATGTGGCTCCAGCCCTACCGATCTAAGGGCGGCCAGCAGATTTCGCCTGTTATCGCACACACACCTTGCCTGGCACAAGGTTCTTGAGGGAAGGGGGACAGACACCTGCAGCTCCTGGCGCCATCGGTCCTCTGTTGCTTATAGAGCCGTCCACAGCACCTGACCTGTGGTGTGGACGGTCCCCTCCAAGGCAGATTAATTTTCAACACGCCTGGTGTCTCGTGGCACGTGATGCCACCAGAGGACCTTGGGGGGAAAGAGCCTGCACCAACCCTGCGGTTTTGAAGACGAGCGCCGAGCCTGAGAGACACCGTCACCCCCAGAGACATCCACCCAGCTCACAACCAGTGAGCTGTCACAGAGATTAGCGGCCTTTGGCCGTGCTTGACTAGTCCCATAGTGTCGGTGTGGAGATGGACTTTTCCGGACTACAATGCAGACAACGCCTGAAAATTTTAGATGACACGTGGCCTGGCCAGGCAGGGACGGCTTTTCTGCAAAGAAAATGGCCTGGCTCGGCATCTGTACTTGTGGGCAAAGCGAGGGCCATTACGAGGACGGAAACCCAAATCTGTTGTCCACCAGACGAAAGGCAACATTTCCAAGGCCAAGAAGCCTGGAAATGCCGACATTCAGGCTTATTGGAGCTTTGCGGGATGGTTATTGGGTTAATAGTGTTTGTCCTTCTGCTCCCAAACGCTGAAAGACCAGAAGGCTGGCTGGCTAGACTGGCCCGCTGTAACGGCGTGCAGTTACGTCAAACTGGGCGGAAAGGATAAGGGGTAGGATTGTTCTCAGTGTTGGATTCTCGGTGGTACTCCGGGCGACGGTAGAGGCTGAAGCGGAGGCTGACCCTGATCTGACTCTGAGAGACATGGCAGACTGAGGAACGCTTGGTGTGGCCGGAGGAGGAGCGGGCGACAGAGGTTGGTGACAGTGGTTGGAGGCCCCGGCGTCGTTCCCTGGCCCCTTTTTTGGCCAAGTGGTTCCCTACCATTTCAACTCATGCATTCGCTGCCAATGTGACTAGACCATGTGGTGGTGGTTAACCACTTAAGGTTCTTGCCGTCTACTTATGCGTTTACGGCAAAGGTGGCATAGTGACTTCGCTGGGTGAATCAGAAGGCGTGCTTCAAAGAAGGCCCAGCTTGAGAGGTCCCTGGACCTTTTTGACGGCGATAAGGCGAGGATCGGGTTTTGCGCTGACCCGTGCTGGCGGAATCATATCAGGCGGACTTTCTGCGACCGCCCTCCTTCCCTTTTTGTGGCGTGACCCGAATACACACTACACCATCGACTTCCACAACGTCCACTGATGAATCCCTCGCAATCAAATTCCTGCGGAAAAAGACCATGGATGGATCCGCAATGTCGTCATCAACATCATCATCAACTCAGGTGGACTGGTCGTCCTGACTTTCTGCAACCAGAAGCCTGCTGGCTACAAGCAAGGGGCACTGCAAAGGCTTTGCCAGGACCGCCGTCCGGAATTTTTGGCCGATTGACCGGCTCCTTCACCTCACACTGAGGCATCAGTAACTGGGCGTCAGAGAAGACGTAAATCATATCCTCTTGGATCTTTTAACATGACCTCTGACTCCCAACCGCATTTTGTCAACAGAAGAGGTCATCAGACAATGGGGATTATCCACAGTGGTTGGGTACACGAGATGACATTTGGGCTGCTTCATGTTGACGGATGCTGATGGATGCGGGTTGACGTACATTCTAGTGGCCCGTGACAGCGAGGACGATGATGTAAGACTGGCTAGATGCAGGTAGTATAACCACTGAAGGAACAGAATTGGGCGACAGATGTTCGTAACTTAGATTCACAGGGCCGCTGTACCCAGCGATGACAGACTGACGGTCATGCTAACTGACGATCCCTGGCATGCCGGTTTGTCGCCGGCAATGAAGGAGCACCTTCTCTCGCACCTGCCACTACCTCCATGTCTACCCCCCTCTTTTCACATCTAACCACCTGCATATTCGCTCCCATGTTAGAATATAAAAATTTGAAAGGTATGGGAATAGTTTTGGAAAGTCTCTATTAAAAGACGGCAAATCACAGAGCAATACTTCGTCAAAAACCTCTAATTTGAAACAAAATTAGTTGTGATAAAAAAATAACTGCAAGGTGATCTGATCATACAAATCTGGACTGGCCAAACAATACCCAAAAAACCCGTATCTGTTATGATTTGGTATAATAAACGGTATTTATTGCACCTTTCAATTCACGCCTGTGAGTGCATATGAATTGCTGTTTTAAAAAGAATTTTACTAGATGCTGCGTCAATGAACATTGCTGGGTGCTCAAAAGGTCAAAAACACGGTAACTTTATGTTTTGATATAATAAACGTATTATTTTTCACCTGTCAATTCACCTGTGTGAATATAGAATGCTGTTTTAAGATTACGTAGATGCTGCTCAATAACAGTGGGCTGGGTGCGCAAAGAGTAAAAAAACACGAAACTTATGTTTTTGTATATAATGAACGGTATTTATATGCACTTTCAATTCACCGTGTTGATATAGAATTTGCTGTTTTAAGATTGTACGTATATGCTCGCACAATGAACATCAGCTAGGTGCGCAAAAGTCAAAAACACGTAACTGGTTATTTTTGATATCATAAAACGGTATTTTTTTGCACCTTTCAATTCAACCTGTGGTGTGAATATAGAATTGTGATTTAAGATTATACGTAGATGCTGCGTCCAATGAACATGGCTGGTGCCGCAAAAGACAAATAAAACACGTAAACTGTTATGTTTTTGATATAAAATAAATCGGTATTTTTTGCACCTTTCATTCACCTGTGGTGATATATAGAATTCTTGTATAAGAATTTACGTAGATTCTGCGTCAATGAACAGTGCCTGGGTGCGCAAAGGTCAAAAAAACACGTACTGTTAGGTTTTTTTGATATAATAAACGGTATTTGTTATGCACCTTTTTTTTGTCAATTCACCTGTGGTGAATAATAAAAAATTGCTGTTTTTAAGATTTACGTAGAATGCTTGGCGTCAATGAACTGGCTGGTTGCGCCATAAAGTTCAAAAAACACGTAACGTATGTTTTATATAATAAACTGTATTTTTGTCACCTTTCAATTTCACCTGTGGGTGAATGTAGAATGGCTGTTTTAAGATTTACTTAGATGCTCTGCGTCAATTGAAACAGTCCTTTTGCGACAAAAGTCAAAAACACGTAACTGTTTATGTTTTGATATAATAAAACGGTATTTTTTGCAAACCTTTCAATTCACCTGTGGTGTAATATAGAATTGCGGTCTGGTTTTAAGATTTACGTAGATGCTGCTCAATGAAACATCTGGGTGCTCAAAAGTCAAAAAACACCGTAACTGTTATGTTTTTGATATAACAAACTGTATTTTTTTGCACCTTTCAATTCCACCTGAGGTGAAGATAGAAGAGCGGTTATAATATTTACGTAGATGCTGCCGTCAATGAACAGAGCTGGTTGCCAAAAGTCAAAAACACGTATCTAGTTTATGGTTTATGAATAATAAACGTATTTTTATTGCACCTTTCAATTCCACCTGTGGGTTAAAATCGAATTGCTGGTATTTAAAGATTTACGTAGATGCTTGCGCTCAATGAAACAGTGCTGGGTGCGCATAAGTCAAAAACAAGTAACCTGTTATGTTTTTATATAAATGAAAACGGTATTTTTTTGCTACCTTTCAATTCACCTTGGTGAATATAGAATTGCTGTTTTAAGATTTACGTAGATGCAGCGTCAATGAACAGTTGCTGTGGTGCGCAAAAGCAAAAAAGCACGTAACTTATGTTTGATATAATAAACGTATTTTTTTAGCACCTTTCAATTCACCTTGTGGAGAATATAAATTGCTGTTTTAAGATTTACTTAATGCTGCGTCAATAACATTGCTGGGTGCGCAAAGTCAAAAAACACGTAACTGATATGTTTTGGATATAATAAACCGGTATTTTTGCACCCTTTCAATTCAAGCCTGTGGTGAATTATAAATTTGCTTTTTTAAGATTTAACGAGATGCAGCGTTCAATGAAACAGTGCCGTGGCGTGCGCAAAAGTCAAAAAAACACGTAACTGTTTATGTTTTTGCTAAAATAAGCGATATTTTTTTGCACCTTTCAATCAACACTGTGTGTATATAGAATTGCTGTTTTAAGATTTAACGTAGAAACTTGCATCAATGACCAGTGGCTGGGTGTCGCAAAAGTCAAAAAACACTAACTGTTATGTTATGATATAATAAAATGGTATTTTTTTTGCAACATTTCAATTCACCTGTTGTGAATATAGAATTGCTGTTTTTAAATTTACGTAGATGCGCGTGCACAATGAACCTTGCTTTGTTTGGCGCAAAAGTCAAAAAACTACGTAACTGTTATGGTTTTGATAAAAAAACGAATTTATTGCACCTTTCAATTACACCTGTGGTTGAATATAGCATTTCTGATTTAAGATTTTACGTAATGCGGCGTCAGATGAACAGTGCTTTGTGCGCAAAAGTCAAAAAACACGAACTGTATGTTTTGATATAATAAATGGTATTTTTTTGCAACCTTTCCAATTCCCTGTGGTGATAAAGAGATTGCTGTTTTAAGATTTACGTAGATAGCTGCGTCAATTAACAGTGCGGTGCTGCAAAAGTGAAAAAAACACGTAACTGTTAAGTTAATGAATATTAATAAATGGTTATTTTTTTGCACCTTACAATTCCACCTGTGGTGAATATAAAATTGCTGTTTTAAAGATTTACGTAGATTGCTGGCGTCAATTGAACATTGCTTGGTGCGCAATAAATGTCAAAAACACGTAACTGTTATGTTTTTGTATATAAAAAACGTATTTTTTTGGCACCTTTCAATTCACGCAGTGGTGAATTAGAAATTGCTGTATTAAAGATATACGTAGATGCTGCCGTACAATGCACAGTTGCTGGGTGGCGCAAAAGTCAAAAAAACACGTAACTGTTAATGTTTATTGAGATATAGATAAACGGTATTTTTATTGCACCTTTCAATTCACCTGTGGTGAATATAGATTAGCTTGTTTTAAGATATACGTTAGATGCTGCATCAAAGAACAGAGCGGGTGCGCAAAAATTCAAAAAACAGACGTAACTGTGATGATTTCGACGATCCAAACGGTATATTTGCAACAACCAACCCTGTCTGACTAACAAGATATTTTCTGGGTTAGTAATTTAAAGAGTGCAAGGTGTTACTATATCAAAAGACACAGGTGTAATTGGGTAAAAATGAACACCTAACCGAAAGTGTGATACTGAATAAATAAAGAGGAGTATTTGGTCAGCTCTAACAAAGAGACCTGCAGTTACTAAAATGATGTATATAACCAATAAAAGTTTCAGGCTGCCCAATTATCCAGGAAAATATTTTCAATAGCAAACTTTTAAATTAATAAAGATATTCCACTAACAATGTCTACACTAAGTCTTTTGTGATCTTTTTATCCAGTTGTTCTTTAAAGAAAGAGCTTGTCCATTGTCGCCCGCGCCCCCCCCCCCCTCCCCCGCTCCCACCAAGTCAGTGAAATTATACAGCAGAGATGCAGCTTTTAAAACTCACTAGCAAACTACAAAAAAAAATCTTCAAATCTCTAATCAAACTAAATTGGAAGGATCACAGCAAATAGTAGAGGGTTTCTCTGTTCCGAAAATTACTAATTTTCGCTGAGGTGTTTGGCCACAGGCAAGAGCGCATGTCCTATCCCTAGCGACGCTGAGAGACCCTGAGGCTGAAACAGAAACGCGGTTCTATGTAAAACGAGGTCATGTGATTTTCCAAGCCAATCGCACCATACACATCCTCAGTCATGACGTCGCACACACATCTCACCCTGCCTCTATATCTGTAAATCTTCATTTGCTGGCCGACCAAAACCTTACAGGAAGCGCCGAAAAAGGCGCGATCTTAGTAATGATGCACCAGATTTTTAACCTAATTATCGCATGATCGGAAAATTTCGATCACCATAAAAACCTTGCCGATTTCCAACTTTTGTCGATAAAATCGCTCAAACACTATACACACTGAGTCCAAGTTGATTCAGCGCCGCTATAGTGTACACTGGGTCCTCGGCGCCACTGTGCAATGCGATGGCGGCCGCAGCTGGCAGAGAGGCTCGCCGGGGCTTCAATCAGAGAGAGCGCGCAGGAGATGACGAAGCCTGGAGTGATTCAGGGCGGCAGCGGGAGTTCCGATGCCACTCCGCTTCAAGAAGGCAGCGCAGAGACTATACACCATCCACCTCTCGGCGTTCCGGCTGCTGCAGAATATCTCAGGGCGCCGGCACTGCAGGGAGAAGGCGGCCGCGTCAAAGCACAGGCTATTACCGGAGTTCAGACAGAAGGCTCAAGCAGAGTGGCGGGTCCGGGTGAGACGGTCCGGAGCGGCAGCAGGACCCTCGATATCTCCGATATGCAGGTAGGCAGTTTAGGTGTGTTAAATGCTCGTCCGATTTAGGTTTTTTTTTTTTTTTCCCAGTTTTTTCCTCGGGGCGGCTTATGCCCTCTGTCTCCCAAGATGGCCACCGGCCAAGGGGAGGGTTTACCCGCCATATGTGCTTGCTCTTAGAAGCGGTGATTGCGGCCGGGATTTCTCCTCCGATTGCCCGGGGGTTAGCTGGACTGGGTCCCCTAAGTGGGAGGTGTAAAAAGGCTCTTTTTAAGGCTTATTTGGGCTGAGATAGCTAGTTTCCCTCTGGAGCTTCTGCTTCAAGCGACCGGCTGCATGCAGGCTCAGGCCACGCCCCAGAAACAACATTTTTTTTATAATAGGACCTGTAGTAGAGCTGCATGTCACAGCAAAATGCCCCCAAAAATTCAAAGCATGACCCTTGAGCCACTTTGGACAATTGTGAAGAACAAATGTCTGTTAGAAACAAATTTTTTTCATAATAGGACCTGTAGTATTTGCTGTATTCACATTTAAGTGCAAGGTGCCTCAATGAACAAAGCTGTAGTGCGCCAAAGTGAAAAAACACGTATCTGTAATGTATTCGGATAATAAAAGGTATTTTTGGCACCTATCAATTCACCTGTGGTGACTACACAATTGCTGGATTCAAATTTAACTGCAAGGTGGCTCTATCAACAAATCTGGACTGGGCAAAAGTGCGAAAAACACGTATCTGTAATGTATTCGGATAATAAAAGGTATTTTTTGGCACCTATCAATTCACCTGTGGCGACTACAAAATTGCTGTATTCAAATTTAACTGCAAAGTAGATCTATCAACAAAGCTGGCCTGCGCCAAAGTGAAAAAACACGTATCTGAAATGTATTCGGATAATACAAGGTATTTTTGGCACCTTTCAATTCACCTGTGGTGACTACAAAATTGCTGTATTCACATTTAAGTGCAAGGTGCCTCAATGAACAAAGCTGTAGTGCGCCAAAGTCAAAAAACACGTATCTGTAATGTATTCGGATAATAAAAGGTATTTTTTGGCATCTATCAATTCACCTGTGGTGACTACAAAATTGCAGTATTCACATTTAAGTGCAAGGTGCCTCAATGAACAAAGCTGTAGTGCACCAAAGTCAAAAAACACGTATCTGTAATGTATTCGGATAATAAAAGGTATTTTTTGGCACCTATCAATTCACCTGTGGTGACTACAAAATTGCTGTATTCAAATTTAACTGCAAGGTGCCTCAATGAACAATCTGTATGGGCACAAAGGAAAAAACACGTATCTGTAATGTATTCGGATAATAAAAGGTATTTTTTGGCACCTATCACATTCACCTGTGGTGAACTACACAATTGCTGTGATTCAACATTTAACTGCAAGGTGGCTCTATCAACAAATCTGGACTGGGCAAAAGTGCAAAAACACGTATCTGTAATGTATTCGGATAATAAAAGGTATTTTTGGCACCTTTCAATTCACCTGTGGTGACTACAAAATTGCTGTATTCACATTTAAGTGCAAGGTGCCTCAATGAACAAAGCTGTAGTGCGCCAAAGTCAAAAAAACACATATCTGTAATGTATTCGGATAATAAAAGGTATTTTTTGGCACCTATCAATTCACCTGTGGTGACTACAAAATTGCAGTATTCACATTTAAGTGCAAGGTGCCTCAATGAACAAAGCTGTAGTGCGCCAAAGTCAAAAAACACGTATCTGAAATTTATTCGGATAATACAAGGTATTTTTGGCACCTATCAACCTGTGCTGACTACAAAATTGCTGGATTCTAATTTAACTGCAAGGTGGATATATCAACAAAGGTGGAATGGGCAAAATTGAAAATGAACACCTATCTGAAATGTATACTGATAATTAAAGTGGAGTTTTGCACCTAACAAAGAGACCTGCAGTTACTAGAAAAGATGTGTATCCTAATATAAGTTCAGGCTGCCCAATATCCAGGAAATATTTCAATAGAAAACTGTTAATAATAAAGCTATTGCAGTGCAATGTCTACACTAAGTCTTGGTGAACTTTATCCAGTATTCTTTATAGAGCTTTACAGCGGTAGATGCTCCTTTAAAATTCTCTACCTAACTACATAAAATCTTCCAATCTCTAATCTAACTAAGTTGTAAGGATCACAGCTAACAGTAGAGCTTTCTCTGTGAAGAAATAGAATAATTTCGCTGAGCTGTTTGGACACAGGCAGAGCACACGTCCTACTGCTCTGAGACGCTGAGAGACACTGAGGCTGAACAGGAAGGGCTGTTCTAAACGAGGTCATGTGATTTTTCCAGCCAATCGCAACCATACACATCCCAGTCATGACGTCGCACACACATCTCACCCTGCTCTATTCTGTAAGCTGATTTGCTGGCCGCCAAAATGACAGGAAGCGCCAAAAATGGCGCGATCTTAATAGATGATGCACAGATTTTAACCTAAAAGATCGCATGATCTAAAAATTTCGATCAACATAAAAACTGTGCCGATTTCTACTTTGTCGATACTAATCGCTCAACACTAGTTAAGGACTTCGTTTCGTCTTGTGACTCCTGTGCTCGCAACAAGATGGCACGGCACAAGCCGGCAGGTCTACTACAGCGACTACCCATCCCAACTCAATCTTAGACCAACATTTCTATGGACTTCATAACTGATCTTCCTCTGTCGTTTGGCAACACCATCATTTGGGTGATCACTGATAGCTTCTCCAAGATGGCGCATTTCGTCCCGTTGCCAGGCCTGCCGTCTGCCTCCCGTCTGGCGGAGCTATTCTTCCTTCGTGTGTTCCGTCTACATGGACTCCCTCAGCAAATCGTCTTGGACCGGGGAGTTCAGTTTGTCTCCAGGTTTTGGCGAGCCCTATGTAACCAACTTCAGGTGAAACTCGACTTCTCTTCTGCCTACCACCCACAGACAAACGGCCAGGTGGAGAGGGTCAACCAGGTCTTGGGATGTTACCTTCACCATTTCATCTCGGAACGTCAAGATGATTGGTCCAACTTGCTGCCATGGGCGGAGTTCTCTTATAACTCAGCTGCATCAACCCGGTGTCCTACAAACTCCGGCTTCCTCCTACTATGAGAATCCCAAACTCGTTTCATGTCTCCTTACCGAAACCCCTGGTCCTTAATCGCTTTTCCCAGAAGGCTATTCCTCCTCTGTCTGTGGCTGATGTGCCCAAAGTCTTCGAGGTCAAAGAGTTTCTGGGCATGAGGAGAACTAGAGGAAAAAGATACTTTTTAGTAGACTGGAAGGGGTTCGGTCCTGAAGAGAGGTCCTGGGAGCCGGAGGAGAATATCTTGAACCGCAGCCTCATCCAGAGATTCCTCCAATCCAGTAAGAGAGGGGGGCCCAAGAGGGCAGGGTCCAAGGGGGGGTACTGTCACGGACGCCCCTGCGACCACTGTCCCGGGTCGCAGGCGCGTCCGTGCTCCTACTCCTAGCGGAGCCCCGTCCCGCACGTCGGGTTCGGGGTCCGCTCACCTCCCTGTCCCCGCCGGCGTTCACTTACCCGGCCACGCTCCTGCTCAGCTTGTCTCTGTTCCCCAGCGCGTGGCTCCGCCCCTAGGGCGCGCGCCGGCAGGTTGAAATTTAAAGGGGCAGTGCGCCGGTAATTGGTCATTGCCGGGCACTGCTCCTATTTAACTCCGGCCTCTTCCTGGCGGCCTTCGCCGGATTCTTGGTGTATTCCTGTTGGAGAAAGCCTTCCAGTTTTGTCTAGTCTGCCTATCCGTGTACCGAACGTTTACCGACCACGAACCTTGCCGCCAGTCCTGACCTCCTGCCTGTCTACGTTTACGAACCAGAGCCGCCTGTCCTGACCTCTTGCCTGTCCCCAACTACGAGCCTTCCTGCCGATTCCGTACCTCGCCTACCCTTGGCCGCCACCGCAGGCAAGCCCCGCAAGTGGAAATGACCTGGTAGACTCCCGCCTCAGCAAGACCATCCCGCTTTGCGGCGGGCTCTGGTGAATACCGGGACCTACTTAGATTCCACTCCCTGGTGTGGGCTTACGCCATCGCCTGCGGTGGTCCAGTGGATCCACCTCCAGACCGTTACACATATGCCAATAGCAACAGAATCCACTGGTCACAAAAGTATGGGTGTCCCTCATTTGTCCCTTGATAGCACATGTCAGGGTTAAGATGGATTAGGTGTAATGGACGTTAACATGCACAATCCTTTATGAATGGTTCCAAGATTAGAAAATAGATTCTATTTTCTTCATAAAACAATGTCATATCTGCAGGGCCATATTTAGGACTCATGCTGCCGTAGGGGCTTATAAACCCTTACTGGTGAGCAAGGTTTAGTTGCCATAAATTTTGGGTTGTCAGCCCAAAGCTGGTTAGGCCTACAGCCAGGTCCGTATTTCTCCGTAGATATCCGTGTGAGAGGGGGAAGTAGAGAGATGGTGCAGCGGTGCAGGATGGTACATAGGGTGAGAGCCATGGTTGGAGTTTTCTAAGTTTACAGGTGGGTTGTGTGGGCTATTTGGGGTAACAGGTGGGGTGGGTTAGTGTATGTGAGGTAAAAGGTGGGGTGGATTGGATTTTTGTGAGGTTGGAGGGCCTGTGGGGTAACAGATGGAGGTGGGTTCGTTAATGGGGGTGTTTCGCGCTTGTTGGGTAACAAGTGGGGGTAGGTTTACGTCATAGGGATAGATGGCAGTTGTATAATGTGTTTGCGCTAGGCCACACAACACAATTGTTGTCAGTGAGAAGAGTGATTAAAGAGTACAAGTCGCAGCTGCAGCACAAGCCCCTCCCTTCCCCCCAGGGACTGTACCCGTAAACTGTGACATCTACCATCTCTTCCCCCCCGTCGTACATATACGATTGTTTTGTGCAGCCTAGCACCAACACAATGTACAACTGACATCTATCCCAATAAGCCAAACCCATGCTCATCTTTAATCCCATAAACACAACTAACCCAGATAGGGTTAGGTGAGGGTTGTATATTGTGTTGATGCTAAGCTGCTGTCACGGCAGCTTACCCGCTGATGTTGTGTTGGGGTTGCCCTGGCTTCAGAAACACAACCCCGTATTTGATTGGAGTTCAGGGGAGTTAATTAGGTGGGGTGAGCAGTGTATTAAGAAATGTCTTCCAATTGTTCTTGGTAATGCGGAGATTGAGCAGATTCCTGCGTTTATTCGTGACTTTGCTGAGGTGTTCTCCAAGACCCAGTCTGGGAAGTTACTCCCACATAGATCATATGACTGTGCTATCGAATTATTGCCAGGGTTACATTTCCTAAAGGCAGGATTTATAATCTGTCGGGTCCTGAGAGAACCGCCATGAAGCAATACATTGCAGAGAGCATACAGAAGGGTCACATTCGCCCTTCCATGTCCCCTATGGGTGCAGGGTTCTTCTTTGTTAAGAAGAAAGATGGAACTTTCCGCCCATGCATTGATTATCGGGAGCTCAATAAAATAACGGTGAGAAACCAATACCCCTTATCGTTGATTCCAGATCTGTTTAATCAAGTTCAGGGGGCTAAGTGGTTTTCCAAGTTAGACCTAATGGGGGCCTATAATCTGATCCGTATCAAGGAGGGAGATGAGTGGAAGACCGCATTTAATACCCCGGAGGGCCATTTTGAATATCTGGTTATGCCCTTTGGGCTGTGTAATGCTCCTGTGGTCTTCCAGAACCTGGTAAACGACGTTTTTCGTGAATTGATTGGTCGTTGTATGGTCATATATCTGGATGACATTTTAATTTATTCACAAAACTGGGCATCACACGTTAAACATGTCCGACAAATCTTACAAATTTTGAGGTGCAATAATTTGTTTGTCAAACTCAAGAAGTGTGTTTTTGGGGTTCGGGAGGTTCCTTTCCTCGGATACATCCTGACTCCCAATTCGTTTCGTATGGATCCCGATAAAGTTCAGGCTATCCTCGACTGGGACGGCCCCGCCTCCCTGAAGGCCTTGCAGCGGTTCCTTGGGTTTGCCAACTATTATTGAAAATTTATTCTGAATTTTTCTGTTCTTGTTCGGCCGTTGACGGACATGACTAAGAAAGGTGTGAAGTTCAGTAATTGGCAACCTGAGGCCATAGAGGCATTTGAGAAACATAAGCAGTGCTTTGTGTCAGCTCCCGTGTTGATTCAAGCAGATCACAGTAAACCCTTTGTCGTCAAGGTTGATGCTTCTGAGTTCGGGGGAAGGGGCGGTCCTCTCTCAGGGGTCGGCCGCCATGACTTGCGTCCTTGCGCCTTTTTTTTCCGTAAATTTTCCTCGACAGAAAGGAATTATGACGTTGGGAACCGCGAGCTCTTGGCGATTAAGTGGGCCTTCGAGGAATGGCTTGCTCAACTTCCTCGAGGGCGCCCAACACCAAGTCACGGTTCTTACGGATCATAAAAACCTTACCTTTCTAGAGAACGCTAAAAGGCTTAACCCACGTCAGGCTCGTTGGGTGTTGTTTTTTTACCCATTTAAATTTTGTCGTCACTTACAGACCAGGATCTAAAAATGTTAAAGTTGATGCATTATCTAGAAGCTTCTGTGCCAGTCACTCGCCACTCGCCTTTTATCCAAGGAGACGATTGTCTCAGCCATGTCCCCCGATTTAGCCACTGAGATTAAGACACACCAGGACATGAGACTGGCTAATTGTCCTGCTTCTAAAGTCTTTGGGCCACATGTATGAATCCCGTCGGGTCGGGGCGCACCTTTCCGCCAGTTTTCCGGCGGAATCTGCGCCTGATTTATGTCGGGGCCGGGGCGCGCTCATACATAGCATGTAAAGTCCCCCGCGCCTCACCAGTGTTTTAGGCGCAGTGCGGGTCCGAGGTGCAGTGCGGGGCTGCGCCTATGATTCGGCGCCGGAGGTAGTGCGGACATACATGCGGGGAAAAGTCCACCGTGCCTGGCCAGTGTGTTAGGCGCAGTGGGGGGACTGAGGCACAGTGGGGGGCTGCGCCTATGATTCGCCGCCGGAGGTAGCGCACTCATACATGCGGGCAAAAGTTCCCTGCGCCTCGCCAGTGTGTGTGGGGCACAGTGCGGGGACATAGGCGCAGTGCGGGACTTAGGCGCCGTGTGGGACTGCACCGAAAAACAGTTCGATGCGAGACAGGCTGGAACAGCGAGAAATTATTCCACATGTCGGTGCGGAGTATGAATCAAAAATCGCCTTTATAAAGGCGTTCAACATTCTCAGGAAAAGAGCTGAAACCGAAAAAATAAAAAATACATAAAACAAAATCATTTTCCAATATCCTAATTCAAGAATTAGGATATAGGAAATTGCCGGGATATACAGTAATTCAAATTCAGAAAGCTATTCTGATTGGTCGGCATAAACCGGCCAATCAGAATAGGAGCGACAGTGATCCATTAAAACCTATGGGGAAGTTTAGACCAATCAGAATCCACGGCGAGATAGTTCAAAATACAGTAAAAATGCTGAAAAGAGCTGATTGGTTAAGCTACCGGGGACTTGGCTAGCTCAGCCAATCAGAATAGGAGCGACAGAGACCCATTCTAGTCTATGGAGAAGTTTAGACCAATCAGACTCCACGGCGGGATAATTCAAACTACACTACAAAGACAGCAAAGAGCTGATTGGCTGAGCTAGCGGTGGCTTGGCTATCCCAGCCAATCAGAGCGCGAGCTCCTTCTCCCATTATAGTCTATGGAGAGATCGGCGCACGAAACTCGGCTCCGCGCCGGCGGCATGAAGTATTAATCAAAAAATCATTTTTTTTAAGTGTCAAAAAATTACAGATAAAAAAGGGGAAAACCCTTTTTTTTACAATAAAGC
>JAODAL010031280.1:0-48669 GCA_025379985.1 Phyllomedusa bahiana
TTTAATTACAGTCTGCAGACCCTGTGTAAAAATGCTTTTCTCCCAATATATGGTCCCCCCTGTATGGGTGGTTTTTACAGTTTTCAACCCTTTGTGTAAAATTTGGTTTTCTCCCCTTTTTTGGGTCACTGTATGGGGGTTTAAAACAGTTTGCGGGCCCTGTGTACATTGGTTTTCCCCAAATATTAGGGAAAAACCTTTTTTGGGGAAATTTTAAACAGTCTGCGGACCCCCTGTGTACAATGGTGTTTTTACACTATAGGGTACTGTATGTTGGTTTTTATACAGTATGCAGGGGGCCTGTGTACACTAGTTTTTTCCAAATTTATGGCCCAATTTTATTACTATATATTATTATTATTAGGCCCAGTATTGGTCTTTGTGTATTTGATCTTTATAGTGTGGGGTTTATTTTCAGTCACTATGTGGTGGTAATTTGTGGTAAAGGGTTCTGGAGTTTTAATCAGGTTTTATGTAGTAGGGTTATTGGTTTTTTTGGTTTTGGTATAGGGGGTTTTGATTGGTAGCAGAGGGATGGTGATATGTATGGTGAGGTTTTTGCCCCTTGTTTTTTCAAATTTAATCAAAAACCGGGATGCCCCTGGTAAAGGGTAGTGGTCAGGGGGGGGGGGGGGGGGGAAAAATTCCAAAAAATTTTTTGCTTTGGGGCCCTGGTTTTCTCTAGTTACGCCCCGGGGCCTTTTTTACTGAAGAACTGTTTTTTTAATAAGCGATTTTTTTTTGGGGGTTAGGTTTTGTTCAGGGGACTGTTCTTTAATGTTCTTTTTTGTTTTTTGTGGGGTTTTGAATCTAAAATTTCCGGGTGTGTGTCGTGCAGCTCCCTTATTTTTTTTAATGCTACCCTGTCCCGAAAATTTGAATACCCAAAGGGGGGTTACAAGCCTTTTCCCTTTTTGTATTCTTTTAAAAAAACAGCTTTTTTTACAAAAAAAAAATCCCAACTTCTTTTTTGGCTGCTCTTTTTCCTTTTGCGCAATTTAAATCCGGGGTTTTAATTTAAGCATTGTTCTGTGTTGTGGGGGACTAAAAAAAGGCATTTTTTTTCACTCCCAAAAAAATTAAATTTTTCCGTAGCAAAATTTCAAAACCGAAGGTTAATTACAATTTTTTTTTCTTGTTTGTAGCGTTAAAAAACCCCATCCCTTTTTGTAACACGCTACAAAGCTGTAGTTTGGGGTTTGCTAATTTTTTTTGGCCCCCAATTTACATCCAGGATTTAAATTTAAGCTTTTGTTTTTTGCTTTGGTGCAAAAAATTTAAAAACCCATCTTTACCGCCAAAAAATACTTTTTCCTGTTGTTTAATTCAAAAGCAAAGGGTTTTAATTACAATTTTTTCTCTTGTTGTGTGCGTAAAAAAACATGCCTTTGGTAAAAAGACTTCGCTCTTTTAGTTTGGGGTTTTGCCTCTTTGTTTGGCGAAATTTTTTCTTCCAGGGTTACTTAAGGTTGTTTTGTTTGCTGGGGTTTGGACTAAAAAAAAACCGTCTTTCCCCCACTCCTTTTTTACCAAAATTAAAATTAAAAAATTTTTTTTTTTTAGCAAAAAAATTCCTTTCCCCAAAAAGCCGAAGGTTTTAATTTTTTTACAAAAGTTTTATCCCCTTTTTTTTTTAAACGTTCCCCCAAATTTAACATTTCCCCATTTTGTCACGCGCCCCCCCCAAAAGGAGGGGTTTTTTTTCCCCCCAATTCCCCCCCTTTTCCCCCCCCAATTTCCCCCCAGGGGGTTAAAATTAAGCGTTGGGGTGCAGCTTTTTCTCAGTAAAAAAAACTTTGTTTTTACCGCCACGGGAAGAAAATTTCTGTTGCTTTAATTCTTTATGGGGGGGGTTAAATTTAAAAGCCTGTTTGTTTTTTATATTAAAAAAAATTTACACAGATTTTTTAAAAGGGGCAATAAAAGTCAATTTTTCCTCCCCTTTTTTGGGGAAAGAAAAAATTTATTTCCATGGGTTACCCAAGCTTTTTTGGGGGTTTCATTTGGATTTAAAAATACAGGGTGTGTATTTATCATTTTACAGATATTTTCCCATAAAAACAGTGTCTGAAACATTTTTAGAAAAAAACAGTATGTAAGAAAGAAAAGGTGGCGGTCTTCCCCTGCGTGTGGCAGAGGCCCCAAACATTCCGGGCCCCGGGTCCCCGCACAGAAAGGGGGACGTCGCGGGGGTAAACTGGGCAGGCCACAAACTGCACCCTTTTTAATCTAGAAGCCGTGGGGTTTTTTTTTCCAGAAAAACCAATGGTTTTGATTGGTTGATTAGGTCACCCATTTCCCTTCCAAAGAGGGACACCCCCAGAAAAGAGTCGGGTAGGAATGTCGGCCCAAAACCCCTTTGTTGGCGGGGCCCCGGGAGCGGGTCAGGGGCCCGTCCCCGGCCTAAAACCCGCCTCTGTCCCATCCGGTTCCCTCGGGTCAGAGATTTTAATTTATGGGGTTTCTGGGCTCGGGCACCCTAGGGAGGAGGATGAAAAATTTTGGAGGAGGGCAGTCAGCAGCTACTTGGCAGCAAAAAGGAAATGGGGCCAAATACCCCCGGGCTTCTTTGGCGAAAGGGCGCGGCAAAGTTTAGTTGTGGAGAGTGGAAATGGGGGTCATGTTGTGGGGGTTTCACCCCTCAAACATACCAAGCCCGGTGATGAGGAAGAGTGACGTGGAAAACCCCAAATTTGTTGATGATGTAGCCGACCCCCCTTTGGGAGCCGGGGGGGAGGAAAGGGCTTCATCATCTTTCGGAAAAGGGGGGCGTCGGCTTGCGCGTCGGGGCGCGGGAACCCCAGCAAGGGGGTTGGTGGCCGTGGGGGTCGCGGGGTAAGCAGGGGGGTGAGGTGGGGAGCCAAGCGGCCACGGGGTAAAAAAACACGCTTAGGGGCCCAAGAAAGTAGCGGAACAGGGGTCATCGGGGCAGCGGGGTAGTTGTCAAGCGTGGGAGGTTGACGGTAAAATTTCCCATATTCGGCCGTGTGGCAAATTCCCTTTTCTAAGACACCGGTGGGGGCCCAATATGGGTATATGTAGAATTTTGTGGGCAGAAAGTGAACGTGGGGAAAGGGAAACTAACGTTGGCCCACGGCCCTGTGTCACCCCCATAAAGCGTCACCATCCGGGAGCCCGGGGGGAAAGTGGATTTTAGATTTTGGTGGTTTCCCCCTGCCGCCACGCAAAAAGCAGCCAAACAGCGCCCCGTGGCACGCATTTCCTTTGCAGCAGTTTTAAGGGCCCACCACCTCTTTCAAAAAAGGGAGCTGGGTTTTTCTTTGGGCACATCTCCCGGTCCAGTTTCTCCCGCTCCCCCACTACTCATGGCGCCCGCAGTTTTTTTGGGTTTAGCGAGGCCCAATTTCAAAAAGACCCAAAAGGGAAAGCACCCATTAAAAGAACTAATGGCTTGTGCCGGCCGAGGGTGGAGAAATTCAAAGCCGTAATTTATTTTCCCAAAAGGCAGTACCAGCAAATTCATAAAAAATGTTGAACGAAGGTGGGCCAGTCCTTGAAACTTTTCGGTTTTTTTCCAGGGTCCGGGGACGGGGGAAAAATGGAAACTGTAACTAAGGTCGGGCTAGTAAAATGTCCCTTTTTCGGGCCCCCTGGGTGGAATTTGCTTCCTGGCCCCAGGCACACCCAAAAATTGGACAGGAAAACGGGGGCTTTCTCCTCCAAAGTTGTCAAACTGCGGCTTTCCTGCGCCCTTTTCCGCCCCCCTTTCCCCTCCAAACCACCAATTGCTCAGCCCCCCAAAATATGCTCCATCATACCGCTTTTGTTGGGCCCCAGCGGTGTTTTGCAGTTCTACACCTTGGGTTGCTCCGGGAAAAAAAAATCACAAGGTTTAGGAAAATGCTCCCCGGGGCATCAGCAAAAAATCGATGTGTGGCTTTTCCGGCCAAAATGCAAATGGAACCAGGTGAAGGACAATGGGAGAAACATGGTGTCCCTGCTGCACCCAGGAGGGGGTGGTCCTGGCCCCCGCATGGGGGCCCCGTGCTCAAAATTTTGGGTTGTGAAAAGGGTTTCCTGAAATATTCCACCGTTTTTCAGAAAATTTGAAAAAAGCCCGGAAAATTTTTCATTTCACTTCACCTTTCCCAAAATAGCAAGGAACACCCTCCTCGAGGTTTCAGCGGCAAAAAGGCCTTCCCCCAAAACACTCTTATATGCCATGTTTCCCCCCTGTTGGGGAATTTTCCAAGGCCCGCACCCTGTTGGACCGATTGTATGAACAGAGAAAAGGGCCCTTAACGATTTTTTGTTTATCCAGGCGGACAGGAGGGACTCCCCCGGGGAACTTTTGATTTTTCAACCCGGGGGCGCTCTTTCGTGCAACTGCCGTTTTTTTGAAAGGGCCCTTCGAGGGGCCCGTTTTTTGTCAGTCGCCAGGACTACGGGTTTAAAAAACATCATTCCACTGCTTCATGTCCTGGAACAGATGCTGAAAAAATCTGTCTGAGGAGGGGACTGTAGACCCTGGCGGGGGTACATCTCGCGGGCCAATGAGGTCCCGGGGGGGGATGAAAATGGAGGGGACATTGGAGCAGAAGCATTGTCTGGTGAAATTAGTGGATTTTTTTACCCAGGTGACAAAGGGGAGGAGGAACAGGAGCACTGGAGGAGGGAGATGGAGTGAGGGAAAACGGGGAGATGACGCGCAAGCACCGTGGGGAGATACAAATGGAGAAAGGAGGAGGGAGCCCCTCGGGTCACTTTTGCGAGGGCCCCCCAGCATGATGATTTGCCCGGCCCAGGGGACGCCGAAATTGTCAGGGGATTCGGCCAAAAGGGGATGGGCCCCTTTGGCTCTCCCCCCTATTGGCCCCCGCTTCCGGTCCCCAAATGGGAGCCCTTTTTCCCAGATAATTGAGTGGGGGACAAACTGAAATTTCTATAGGGAAATTTTCCCCCCCGTCGGGTTGGCCGCTACCTTTGTGCGGCTCATCCCTTTCCTCTGGCCAGGTCCTTTAAAGGGGGGGTTTTTCAGCGCTCACGCACTACTGCCCCGGGCCCGCTGAGGGGAAAGGGGGGGGGGGGGGGATGAGCAAATTCCGCTAAAACGTTGCAACCTAAGTCTTTGGGGTCACTGATGGGGCAGCTTCCTTTACCCGCCTAGGAGGAGGGCCCGTCGCAAAGGCTAGCAGCAGTTTGGACCTGGAGAGATTTTGAACCCAAAAGGTGGTGGCCTACTTTGGGAAAAACACCCTTTTCCCACCCCAGTTTTGGGAAATCCGTTGGGCTACTGGGCACCAAAATGGATGTGTGGCCGAAACCCTTTCCCCGGGTTTGGGAGTGGGGGGAAAAAAGATTTTCCCGCCCGGCCCAAATAGTTTTGGCATCAGAGGGGGGGTGGGGGTTCAGTGCTGTGGGGGCCATCGTTATCCCAAGGAGAACCCGCTTGTCCACGGGAAATGTGGAACGACTGACCTTTGTCAAGATGAATAAGGCGTGGATCGGCCAGGATTTCCACACACCAATGCCTTAGGCGTCAGACTACATCAGCCACGACGCCTTACCCAAACTGTGAGAAATGAGTCTGGGTTCAAACTACCTGCCTCAGCCACTATTCTGATGCCACCACCCGCCTGATGCCACACTTCTGCTGCCAGTTTCTCTATCTGCCACCAACCATCTTTAGCAGGGACTGGTATTGCCACCCACCTCCACACTCTGTCATTGTGCCACTGTGACCTCATGCTGCTGCTGTGGCTGCTGCCGTGACCTCCACACTGTGTCATTGTGCCACTCTCTGACCTCACGCTGTTGCTCCTGCGGCCGTCACCTACACTCTCTGTCCTTGTGCCACACTGGGGCCTATTCCTGTTTTTGCCACCTCCAGAATGTGATTGTGCCACTGTCTGACCTCATGCTGCTGCCGCCGTCACCTCCACTCTCTGTCATTGTGCCACTCTGTGGCCTACTCCTGTTTTTGCCACCTTCAGAATGTGATTGTGCAACTGTCTGACCTCATGCTGCTGCCGTCGTCATCTCCAGTCTCTGTCATTGTGCCACTCTGTGGCCTACTCCTGTTTTTGCCACCTCCAGATTGTCATTGTGCCACTGTCTGACCTCATGCTGCTGCCGCCATCACCTCCACTCTCTGTCATTGTGCCACTCTGTGGCCTAGTCCTGTTTTTGTCACCTCCAGAATGTGATTGTGCGAGTGTCTGACCTCATACTGCTGTGGCTGCCGCCGTCACCTCCACACTCTGTCACTAATGTTGCCACCTGAGCTCTCAGCTTGTTTTTTTCCAGCTTTCGCTGGCATTACTTTATCAGGCAACATTCCCGCTTCAGTTTTTTGGTCAGTTTTGCCCTCTTAAGTGCCCAGGGAATTTTATAGTGAAGCGATTCTAAGAGTGGCGGCAGTCATGTGCGTGTCATACTAAAACACAACATTGTACGAAGACCAAACCAAGCTCCCTCTGCATATTTAAGCATGGCACAATGTTCTACAGCACCCTGCAGGCTCTGTGCGGCCTGGAAATAGCTATTTTTTAATGTGATTCGTCCTGAAGTAATTCGGACCAAAGTTATTTTTTGAAATTCGGCAAAGTGAGCGATCCGAATTTTGAGAAATTCGCCCATCTCTACTTATAATAATAGTCAATATAGTGGTAGCGTAAGCACACGAATAATAATAGAAATTAACAACTTGCGGTTATTGTAGTCCTTATAGCTCCTCGGAGAGGTTTCAAAACGGCATTAAATACATGCGTCCAAGTAATAATGCACTTCAAAAGCTAAACATATCGCAGTCAGCGGACCTCCAAGCTAGTTCTCTCACAGGATTGTGAGTAATGCATGACGTTTCGGGGGACACAACCCCTTTGTCAAGTACTTAAATAATGGGTTGGGGGCCCCAATTTGGGACCCTGACTTGCGGATGTTTGTTGATATATTAAGGTGTGTTTAATGAAGTGGTTACAGTGTTTAACCCTGTGAGTGCCTGTGAGTGGTGTTTGTAGGCGACAAGGTCCTTTCACTCTCTTGAAAAGTGGTGACAGTATTTGTTGTAGGGTACATGGACTGTGTTGGGGTGTGATGTATGCTCAATTTACCAGCTGAGTGGAAGGTGAATGGAAGATTGAGTAAATGGAGATAGATTTACACTTTTAGTGGCACCCATGTCACGTGCTGGTAAATGTGTATGTGACAGTGTCCTTGTGTCAAGATGACTGGGCAAAATTGCTATTTGGGGCGGTATTCTTATTCAACAACCATTCAAGCAAGTCCTCTGGGTCTGTGCTTTTTTCATTGTCTGTGGATGGCATGTTAATCTAACCCTTCCGTTTTCTGTTTCCTTGGGTGTCCCAGCAGTTAAATCCATAGTCTTACTTTCTCCACATCTGGCAACACACTCAACAGTGTAAGTTGCAGGCTATTTTCTGTTTTAATTCTGAAGTGAACAAGCCATGTGGGGTGTATACTTTTGTTAGAGTCTGTATATTATGTTGGTATCACATAGAATAGTCTTGTAATTGTAACGGGTAGCGCCGTGATCTGGCCGGCAGGTTGCGGGCGCACCCGTGTCCCTCTCTCCGGGCCCTTGGTGGGGACGGATGGCGCCGCTGACCATGCTTTGGGCAGCAGGTGCACCCGTCCCATCCACTTACCTGACCGCGCTCCTGTCCTGCTCTCTCCCCCTGCCGGACAGAATGTGCATGCACACCCCCTAGCGCGCGCTCGTTCATGTAAATTTAAAGGACAAAGCATGCCGGTAATTGGATAATTGCCGGGCGCTGACCTTATATAGTGTTTGGATCCACGTCACTTCCCTGCTGGATCTTTGTTGCCTCCGTGCCCCAGAAAAAGCATTTCTCATGTATCTTGTCTCTGCCGTGTTCCTGACCTCCGCTACGTTTCTCGACTCTGAACCTTGCCGCCTGCCCTGACCTTGCCGCCTGTTTCCGACTACGCTTTGCCTTATGATTCTGTACCACGCTTACCCTTGGCTGCCACCTCAAGCAAGTCATATCAGGGATAGCGACCTGGTAGGACTCCCACCGCAGCAAGTCCATCCCGCTTTGCGGCGGGCTCTGGTTAAAACCGGGACCTACTTAGATTCCGCTCCCTGGTGTAGCTTTCACCATCGCTTGCGGCGGTCCAGAGGATCCACTATCCCGGCCGTTATAGTCATTTTCTCCATATGTATTTTGGTTTTTGGTATACTACCATATTCTTTGACTTGTGCATATATCTATTCATCTATCACTTATCATCTGTAGTGTGTTGGGTCTATGACAAAATATTCTCCCTTGCAACTGTTTTTAGATTCTTTGTTCTTTTTTACTTTTCTGTCTGTGTATAAATACCATTAATAAAGGTTTGTGTTTTATGCATTTTGGGAGTGCACATCTGCATACATGTGTCTTTGTCTTGTGTATTGTACATATTTATTTGTCACATGTGCCAGTTCACATTAAATGCAGTTTAAATCATAACTGAGCATACTGCAAATTACATTAATAAACAGTAGACTTTTATATATGCTTAAAATGTTGAACTTATTAAATATTGGTTAACTTTATGAACTGTAATAGAAGTTACTGCAATGTCATTGCATGCTTAATAACAAAGAACATTGAGTTAAACCACCCATGTTTTATCCTTTTTGTGGTGAATGACAAAGGCCAAATAAATTCCAGATGTCAATTCTAATTACATATGAGATCAAGCTAGGTTTTTGTGTTGTCTGTATTAATAATATTGACTTATGGCTTCATTTATTTTCTTTGTCTGTTTTACTGTTTTTTTTTACAAGAGATGAGGGCCTCACGTATGAAAACTGGGTCTTAGACTTTCTTTGTTGCCCATCGCAACCAGAACTCCCCTTAATTTCATAATTGTGCACTCAAAAATTGAACGGGTAGCTCTGGTTGCTGTGGGAAGCAAAATCTTAGACATAGACAGTTTTCGTACATGTACATGTTTATGTAACATGATGGTTTTAGAAGCCAGGAAAACAATGTCACTAATTTAAATGGTAACTGAACTATGGAGAATGATGAGAAATAGGAAAATAAAGGCGCAAAAATATTAAGTAAAAATCCCTATTTAGTTGATTGTACATATATAACCAATGCTTGTGTGCTAAGATTAAACATTAATAGCAGGGATATAAAACAAGGTATAGCTAGTGAAGCTTTGCAAGTCTACTTTTAAAGTGCATTAGTGAACTCACACATAGAATCTCTTTTAGCTTATTTATAGAGGATATAGGTTATGTACTACCTGTTGGCCTCTGTTCTCATTACTCTGAAAGAGATATATTTTTATTTTTCACATGAGGATGGTTAGAATTGATTCCATTAACCCCAACTCTTCACCCCCCCTCCTTGCCCCTCACACACATACACACATTTTTTTCTATCTTCTCAACAGGGTAGAACAGCATTCTAGAAACTACATTGATAAGTCTTACCGTAAAGTTATAAGATGGATGAGGGTAGGCTTGCGAGCTATAGTATATTATTTTTTGGTTTACTATAAGGCTCTTTATGATCTGTTTTTTCTTTAATTTAACATATTGAAAAGGTTTTAAAAGGCTTAACATTTCCATATAGTCGGCCACAGTCCCTAAATACCTTATTTTAGGGTCGTTTGTCAATGTGTTTTAGATGAAAGATTAACCGCAAAATTGTCACCAATTAGGAGAATGTAAAGGTACTGCCATACCCCTTTTAATATGTGGAATTGTAGGGATCCTTAATGATAAATTATTAAAGGTGTTTTTCCATCACGCTACTTCTACATTTAGCCTCGTCTGTAACAGGGCCGTCTTAACAGCATTATGGGTCCCTGGGCAGAGCTGTGCACTGGGCACCGCAACCAACACAACCATTCACAGGAACAAATTTATATACTATCAATAACAAATTTGTATCCTACCACCACCATACAGAGACCACATAGTGGTCAGACACCAGCTCAGGTCACCACCACATAACAGTGAATACAGCACTGATCCAACCCACAAGAGAAGAGAAAAAACCACTGACATCCAGAGACTCACAGAAGACGTCATAACTGATCAGTTGTTCTCTGAATCATTCTTTTTCCCTTTTCTTCTCCTCCCGTCCAGACCTCCATGACGACTTCTCCCAGCCGAAACTCGTCCCTGCAGAATTTACCGCACACACATCTTAGACTTCTCACTTTATCAACATTTCCCTACCAAATTCCTACCTCTGTTATGTGTGCCCCCTTTAATGTTCCCCTTTATTAAGTAATCAGGTAGTAATGTTGCCCTCCATTAAGTAGATAGGTACACAGTTCCTTGTAAGTAGATATGCTACCCCCTTTAGGTAGATTTACTGCCCCCTGTAGATACAAGTAGATAAACTGCCCTATATATATATATATATATATATATATATATATATATATATATATATATATATATATCTATATACAATTAGATTTTCTGCCCCCTGTAAGTAGGTATACAGCTCTCTCGAGGTAGATATATTGCCCCCTGTAGGTAGGTTTACTGCCATCTGTAGTTACAAGTAGATATACTACCCCCTGTAGGTAGATATAAAGGCCCCTGTAGCTAGACTCCTGTAGGTAAAATGCCCCCTGTTGATAGGCCCCATTTATGTTATAGGCCCCCTGTTGATAGGCCCCATTTAGGTTATAGGCCCCATTTAGGTTTTAGCCCCTGTAGGTTACAGGCCCCTGTAGGTGATATGCCCCCTTTAGAATACAGCCCCCTGTAGGTAATATGAGGTCACTCTGAAAAAAAAAAAAAACCTTACTCACCTCTTCGCGCTCCCTACCGGGGAACCTCAATCCGGGAGCTGGTTTCCAGCATGAGCGGTGTGACGTCATAACACTGCCTTCACCGGGACATTGCTCCTGGGATTTCCTAGGCTGGAAGCCTACAGAATGTCGACCTAGGAGACACAGAGGCGCAGGAGATGCTGACATCGCCTCCTGCCCCACTTAAAGACAGGGTGGGTCCAGTCCTGCACACAGTCACCCTACTGGGTAGGTGCCCCAAAGGACCCCCTGTGCTCATGGCATCCCCGGACAAGGGCCTACCCTGCCCAATGGAAAAAATGGCCCTGGTCTGTACCAGCTGCAGAGTATGGAGCGGTGGCTGTTCATGGCACCTCTTGGTTTATTTAAAAGATAATACGTACAACCAAGTTTGTACAACCAAGCACATTTAGCTCCTATTGTTGTCAACAAAGAGACAACAAAGAGCGTATGTGCGATCAGCTCTCTGTTGTTACTCTCACCAGAAATGCATGGTGGATCCTCTTGGTCAACCAAAAGCTGAGAAGTGGAGTGTAAAAATCCCCATGGTCTTCACCCTTTAACCTCTTGTACAGGAGATCTAGACTTCGCTGCAGGGAACTCTTAGCTCGCGTTTCCCGATGCAGTCACTCATGGTGATAGCTGACGCACAAGTGTAGTACCAAGGGAACAGGCAAACATGTGGATGGGTCACAAGCAGAAGGTTAGGCAGGCGAAGTTCTTTAATAAATATGAAACAGACCAAAGATTTGGACAGGTAGCAGACAAGTACAGAGGTCAGGAAATAAGCTGAGGTTAGATAACAGCAGTGTCAGACTGGGGGGCTTAGGGCCCACAGGTGGTTAATTCTACGCTCCCACCAGTTGAGTTGATTAAGGGCCCACCGGTGAAGTTTATTTTGGTGGCCCACTCCACAGATACTGTAAATGACTGTATATTCCTCTGTCTTTTTATTTTTGTCTTTCTTTCTCTACTTTTCTGACACTACCAAGGATGTATATGCAGTTAAAAAAACAACTCCAGGTCCACCATGCTCAGGGGCCCACTATATATTTCCCCTGTTCCCCTGTGGGTCAGTTCAAGCCTGGAAACCAGAAATTTACATACAAGAATGCTTGTACTTCAAGGGCTTAAAGAATGACCTGCAGGAGGTAGAGGGAGACTGGATAGGTAAATCATCCACATCCAGTAGGATGAGCCACAGCACGTCTCGTTACATCTATTCCTTGTTCAGCTAGCATAGACTAGTCCAAATGTGGAAGTAATGAGATGGGAAAGCCATTTAATGTTGTCTTATATCATGATGCCTTTTGTTATTTCCTTCTAGTTTACTTAGCTTAGTCCAAAGTATAACCATCTCCTCGCTTATGTACTTCATTATCGATGTTTTTTTTCAAATAATTTAGGGCCACCTGTATGAAAACTGTCTAGGTCTAGAACTCTCTTTGTTGCCCATAGCAACCAATCTGCGCCCCCCTTTCATTTCATATAGTGCTCTGGAAAAATGAGAGAGGCACTTTGATTGGTTGCTATGATCAACAAAGTGCGTTTTAGACCTTGACAGTTTTCATACATGTGGCCTTTGGTGTCTCTTTCCATGATACAGTTCTTAGGAGTTAGGTTCCGCAGTCCTTGATATATAAAACCCAGCACCAAGTTGTATCAAAATTCTGTGTAATAAATGAACATCTTAAGTTCTCAAAAGCCATGCATAAGAGTTTTCTGATTTTATATCAAATATCCATTGTACTAGCAGCAGTAAACTTAGTACAACTCAGAATTTTGAATGGCATTCCTGTGGTCACAATAAAAGCGTTAGCTTGAAGGGATATTCACATCATAATTATTTATTGCAGTGTGACCACATCTCTGACTATGAAGAGGGCAGCTGGCCTGAATTAGTGTATAAAGGATACAGGATCTTTGTTTCCCAACAGGTGAAGGTCACAGTTCCCGTATCTAGAATTTATAACAAATCCTATGAATATGTCATAAATATATGTGATGAGAATACCCTTTTCAATTAGGTCAAACAAATTGAGCACTGAAGTTGTGCTTGTTGGGTTACCTTTACCTAATATATAAAATGAGAGGGCCTCTGACATTTCCTTGATATTAGCAGTTAAGAATTCCAAGGAAACTATATCTGATTTATTCTTTATAAGACATGATAGTATTTCACTTGTCTCAAGTCTGACGTTATTTATTTACCTTTGGAGCATTTTTCATACATGACCCTCTGTGTTTTGTATCTTTCTTAAGTCAAGATAAGTATAGCACCATTGCTGTTCTAAATCCACAGCTATGTGTTCAGGAATGTTGTTTGCAACTTTTATATTATGCAAACTACAATCCTCAGTGATGTCACTGTATAGTCTAGGACAGTGGCATACCAACTGACTGATCCAAATATCTCCATCTAGAGTATCGCTCAACGGTCGCAATGCTATAATCATAACAAAGCATTAGTGTGTTGGATTACAATACTCTTAAAGCAGAGCAGAAAAGTGTGATGACACATGCTGTAAAATAATTCATGTCATTACAAATCATCAGCGTAAAGTATGAAATGTACTATTTCTACAGTATCATGAGATACGAGAAGGTCCAAATTTCCTGTAAATTGTTAACAATAATTTCAACATGATACCTGTTAATCTTCATGTACAATATCCTCCACCTTCTATCACCATTTTATAAATTGTGAGGACAGTTCGATAAACCACAGCAATATGGTAACTTTACTAATCATCAGTGTCGTTACTAGCAGACTAATAATATAAGAACTGAAGTTTGATAGCACATGATTTTTTTTTTCTACCAAGGTTACTTGTTGTTGGAGCACAGTGAATATGTAAAAAATCTAATTGAATTTGTTGTATTTAATAGGTCGAAAAAAGTGTTATGAATGAAAGGAATTCTGACAATTTGTCCTCTACTTTATATTAAATTTCTTGTCAGGTGGTTGTTATGCAACCACCTTAAACAACTTTCAGGGCAGATCAGCTGACCAGGTAACACACGTCTGAACTCATTAGACAGGTTTGTGTAATTGCTAGCTCCTCTATAGAGCTTGATGGGTTAGGAACCTGGTGTGGCTTATAGTGCTTGATCTAAGAGATTGCTCTATCTACACAGTTGTTTAGTAACCTGCTAGGTGTTTGCATTCAATGCAAGATTGCTTCATGTTCAGTCTAGCTTTGCTTTGTGAGAGTTTGTTGTAGTCCTTAAAAGTTTTTGTGTTTATAGAATTTTTGTTGTGCTCTGACAAAGGAGTCTTTAGGTCATAGAGCTGCTTGCTATATCAGGGTAAGTTGTATCTTAATAATAGATTTAGGTTTAGTTTCAGGGAGAGTATAGGGTCGGACAGGTCTTGGTTTTTAGGGTCAGATGTCAGGGACAGGCTTAGGGGAAGTTTCAGGAACAGTTACCTCTTAGGGTCAGTTATCATTTACTATTGTCTTGCTTCTGGATTGAACCTGTGTGAGGTGTTGTCATCAACTATATTCTTGCTATTGCTTTATCCACTTAATCAGCAAATGGTGAGTCCATCTAGTTTTGAAGTTGATGCACATTTTTTAGAATTATTGCATGCAAATGTTAATGGACTGTACTATTTACTAGTAATTCTGTTTCTTCTGAAATCCACCATCGTCATTACAATAGGTAATATATATGGCCAATACAATGTCCTGTTCATGCAATTATTATGAGAAATTTTCACCGGAATGGATGTATGTGATGAATGTAAGGTGAAACTTTGCCTCATATTATATAGAGCAGAACAGCCATGCAATCATGAAAAGACATTTCCCTAAGGAAAAATGTATGTGATGCATGTAAGGTGAAACTTTGCCTCATATTATAGAAAGAAAACAGTTATTTAATTACTTTGTGAGAGTAATTAAGTAAAGTACAACACACTTAGAGAGCTCTGATAGCAGAGCAAGCCAGCAGCATTTTTCTGCCATTGCTCTGCAAATTCATGTATGAAGGCTTATATTCTGTGCAAAGTTCTTAGTTTCTACTATGCTAGGAAGCTGCTTGATATGCAAAGGTGAACTTCAACATTGTTGAAATACAACAATTATCATAATATGTAACGTTAGAAAGATAAACTTTACATAAAAGGTAGCTTTATGAAAAATAGCCATAGCATTGATGTATGACATGACATGGGTTGGATGGTATTAAAAGAAAAAATGTATAATTAAGTTCATACGTTTGTTCTCAGAGCATGAGATAGATGGGAACATTGGGAGTATGGGGGCAAGCATAATTAGAGTTTGATGTTTTATTATGTACATAACATTGTATATCCATCTATCAAATTTTAAGTATACTGCATATCAAATAAACTGTCAAGTCTGATATATATATATATATATGAGTGTCGTATACTTTTATACTTTGTACTTTTGTATGCTTCAAATTCAAATTTTTCCCCTTGCTACTAAATTTGCTCAGCTATGAGGAACCATGCAATATAAGATGGCGCCGACATCCTGTGTACCGCACCCAGATGACGTCAAATATTTACTGGAAATCAGATGTTTTACCAGAAATAAGAGGACTTACAGGAAACTACTCGAGATGACGTCTGTACAGTGGCAAACCTAAATTGGTCAGAGGTGGACAGCAGAAGATGTCTGATTTGTTGCAATAATAGCCCCGCCTTAACCATGCCCCTTCCTTTCCTGTGTATATATATTTCTGCGCATAATAAAACTCCAGGAAGTGCTGATTGGATCAGGGTGAGAGCATGAGCTGGGTTTGAAATGGAACTTAGTATCTGTGTCATTCTAGCACAGTGCACACATGCTATATTTGAGATTGGGAGTAACTGGCTGACCCGGGTATTGTCGTTTTCACGACCACGACAAAACGACTTCGGAATTTCATATAATACAGTCACCAAACATGTTCAGAATACCCCTTTGAAAATGTAAATCTTTGGAGTGCCTGGAAAAACACAAGGATAAACAAAGGTGTCAGGAAACTGTCCCTGTTCAAAGGTCGACGGCCTGATTTGGGGATGTATTCGTGACATTGTGTGCACCCTAGCAGCAGCATGTAAGGTCGGCCGGATACCATGTCAAAGTAAAACCCTGTTCACATGGGCACAGATAGACCCAGGGACTGCGAGAGGATACCCCACTCCTCCACAACAATGACCGGCTGAGAGAGATCTGTTTACCTGCACCGGTGATAAAGAACTCTGCCAGTCCAGTAGACTGCCACAAGTTCCGTTACAGGATTATTTCAGAAACCTCCACCGGTAAATTAATATTTGAGATCGAAAACATGGACATGTGGTTCCTGGATATAGACAAAAGAACAGCTCAGGATCAAATTTTATATATTTAATCGCCTTAAGGGCATGCTAGACAAACAATAAACACATAGGGGATACAGCTATACATATACTGGTCAGACATGCAAATACGTATAGTGTATTAATACAAACAAATGAAGCAGCAAGATTTGTCAAATTACTTGAGATTAGCTTTGTGCAGGGCACACATGTGGGTGAATGCAGCCTACTGGTCCTGTCTGGATGCTCCTGATACACTTGTGGCATATCCCCCCTCCCTATCGAGTCAACAGTGGACTCATAAAGAACCTCACTTTTAACTACACTGAGACATGCCCTCTCACACCCCTGTCACCCCTCACACAACCCTAGATGGTCTGACATTTTCCTCCCTCCAGGGCCAAGCTGGTTGAAGCTTCTAACATGAAATGTACCTTATATTGGCCCGGGAGTGGCAAAAAGTTGTGGCCCTGTTACCATCTGGACCAAATGGGCCCAAGCTACGTTGGGGTACCAAACCTGGGGTTGCTGATCTGTTACTTGTACCAGTTTCTCATTTCTCTCTATCCATTTGACCTACAAAATGGAGAGTGACAGCTATGCATATGTGACGTTTTCAAATTTACAAATATAAAATCGAGGTGTGCTTGTGACATACAGTTGTGACTTAAAGTGGAAATAATGCTACAGTGGCTAGGTGTCTACAGAATGTCATTGTTCCATGCTGGATGGCCTGATACCCTGCTGTGATAATGACCAGGTGAAATTGCATACACAGTGGTTTTTGAAGCTAAGAGGCCCCATCCTCAGTGACATTTGTTGTGAAAAGGGAGAAAAGTCCTAAAACCTGGTTCATGTGACGTGACTGAGGGTGAACTTAGGTAAAAATCAAGAACTGGAGGGGGGGGGGGGATTTTGTCATAAACCTCACAAAAGGAAACCAAAGATACTCCAGATTGGAACTGATAACATAACAGTAATAATGTACTACTGTATGTTTTAATATTCAACTATAATTCAATAAGAAATGATACTCCCTGCATATTCACTATTCAGTTGTAGAGCTGAATAAACATCTTCTTTATGTTCCACTTCTTCATGGCTTCTAGAAAACTGTTGACAAATGTCACTGAATTATTGAGTAATTAAAAGAGAATAAGGGATTGAAATTTACTGTAAAGCTACACTGCATATGTCTGCAATATTCTTCAAATAAAAAGAATGTTGTTTAAAGTGCAACTTTTTCAAGTTTGTTCCAAACCAAAGAAGATTCTTGGAACTGATTGAGTGAAAAAGCAGCGTATGCAGAACAGATTTGGTGTTTAATAAGAAAATGCAATTAAACAAACATGCCAATGATTTACTGCTTTAAAGTGTGTGGTTAAGAAGTAAGCAGATGTAGAACATCAGATTGTAATATTGTATGGTCTAATTGAATCCATTTTATCCATAATCATCAGTCCCTTTTTATCAATGGGTCTTATAATCTACCTATAACACACCCACCATCATTCCTTATAGGGCTAACTTCATAGCAACGAATTCAAATAACACATGAGAAAACCCATCCAAATCTGAGAACAGCAACTTCTACTTTGAAGTGGCATTGTTTGGGTTCATATTCAGTACTACTTACTGTGTTGTAAAGGAACAGAGTTATCCATTGAGTCACTAGGTTGTCCAAAGTTTCTGAGGTACCATAGTATATTCTGATCAAATGTTCTTATTTAATCAGTTTCCCCCAAATAAAAAAACTAAGGTATATTGTTATGATATTTCATAACCAATGAAATAAAGGAGCCCCTAAAATCACCACAGTTTCTTATTTTTGCTCTTCACCATATTTTGTGCAACCATGCCCTATTCTAATAAGGCAGCCTGAAAGTGATGTCAATTTTCATCAACACAATTAAGCAAGTGGCCCTCATAATAATCTTACCATCATAGTATGGCAGCAAATTAAGTGGGAAATCTATTTGTCTTTATGGAAAAAACATGAGAGTAAGGGGGGCATGTATGAAAACTGTCTAGGTCTAAGACTTTCAACCAATCACAGCTCCACTTTAATTTTTTCAGTGCAGTATATGAAATGAGAGGGGCGCTCTGATTGGTTGCTATTGGCAACAAAGAAAGTCTTAGACCTAGACAGTTTTCATACATGGGGCCCTAATTTTTTTTGCCAAGGATTGCAGGGTTATTTTGTAATGGAAAACATTGAAGCTGCCGTGGTGTCTCAATTTTACCAAGAATTAAAGGAAGCATAGTCCAAGCTTCATGCCTAGAATCCAGCATAATCTTTTTGCTAAATATTCATCAAGAAGAAGCACTCACAACTACAATATTAAAAAAGGGATATATACGAGGGGGTTTTGATATACAGTTAGCATAGCCTAGAAATAAAATATGTATAATGTATTTATCAAAATGTAATTCTAATCATTTAGAAAAGAACTGATTCTGCAAACCAGGACAATCTTGTTTTTCATATATTTTCGTTTTTTCAATGATTTTGTAATGATCAAGCCACAGCGAAGTCTTCTGCCTGTAAAGTATGGCAGAGACTACACTTTAGCCCTGATTTTAACCTGAATTGTGTGTGTTTCTTGCACTGGCCTGAACACTGTCTGATTTCAGTGTTGACTGTGGTTTTCAACCACACTCGTTTGTTACTTTTGCTAGTCTTGTGCTGGGCTACAGGTGAATTAGACTGAGTGTGATTGACAGCTGCCTTCGCCACTCAGTCTGTGTTTGTATGGCTGGATATCAGAGGGCCAGTCCAATCATGCTTCTGGATAGGGTCGCTGACATCCTATTTAAAGATCACTTGGCCTCTTGCACTTTGTTTGTGATAGTCTCTTTTGGCTTGAGCTGGATTGTTATCTTTTTGGATTTCCTGGATTGCTGACCTTTTGTCTGTCTTTTTGACCTCTTTTTTTGACTGTCATTCTTGCACTGATTTACTATCTCTGGTTTTGACCTGTTTTTGCCTGACTTCCCTTGATTGTGTTTGTTAGTCTTGTCACTTTATTTAGTAAGGGACTGTTAATAAGGTGCCAACCACTTAGGGTCGGACCAGGAAATAGGCACAAACAGTTTGGGGGGGGCTAGCATAAGGGCTCATTGCCTAACCCTGTCCAGGTTCCTTGGTCCCTGACAGATTTTTTGAGTTTAAGAGGGGCCAGATGGGGCCAAGTCAGGAGAATATGGTGGATGATCTACAAGGTCAAAGACTGATTTTACAGGGTAATACGTGACTTGTGTATTGGGCTCATTATCCTGCAACAACAAGATATCTTTGTAAAGTTTTCCTCATTGTGTACCCACAATTTTGGCTTGAAGTTTGGCCAAAAGAGGTGTGTAAAATTCCCCCATTATTGACTTTCCATGCTCCAAGTAATCCACAACAATTATTCCATCTTTGTCCCAGAAAATTGAAGCAAGAACTTTTCTAGTAGGCATCTACATACAAAACATTTTAAACTGAGGAGAACCAGATTGTTTTAACTCCTTAAGCCCGTTTGGGATTGGGAATCATTCTATGTCCAGTACATATTTTAATGCTCTTAATAGGGTTTTCTAGGGTTCAGATTTGTGAATTTGCCCTTTTAGAGTTGAATGCTTTGAAAAGAGAAATAATAAGAGACAGAATTCAACCCACAGAATATTGATTTTTTGCTCCATTTACATAATATTTGGATACTAATAAGGAATGGATGGATTTAATAACTTCCTATACATCTAGAGACAGCAAGAGTAACACAAATGCCAGTTTGGTTGAGTCATATGTGAATCTCTAAGTTCATGCATGCTATCATTTTTCCCTCTAAAAGTATCCTTAATTATTGATTTAGGCAAAATGTACTGTCTTCGTGTCACAATTTGCAAATACCCTAGCCTCCCGTCTGTCAACATTTTTCCTTTTGATCCTGTTGGTTGGAATTTGAACTTTGCGCTGACTGCTGTTACTAGAGATGAACGAACTGATTCTAATGAAGTGGAATTCGTTTAGAATTTCAGGGAAAATTCAATTAGAAACAAAGCCGAAGTTAATGGCAATTCGCGGTAACGAAGCTAACATGGCCCCGAGCACATGGCGTGACATAGGACAGAGAACTAGGAGAGGAATAAAGGAACACCCTCAAAGACATGTGCATTCATGCAGCCAATCAGCAGCCATCCAGCTTCTGTGACGTCACAGCCCTATAAATACGGCAGCCATGTTAAATTCTGCCACTTCTCACTTTGTCTCCTATCCAGAAGCATCTGGCTGTCTTAGCACTTCATTGCACTCGGTGCAAAATACTTGCAATTTTTGAGGTACTGAGGTGAAAGACCTTCAGAAGTGTATGTCATATGCACACCTGTTCCTGACCTAGCATTTTTTATTTTGTAATATTGCAATCTGTGCCCAAGAGTCAAACATCCTCTGTTTGTGGGGTAATTTGAGTCAAATCCAGGGTGTGTATTTCTGCCCCATACATGCCTGAAATCCATCACGTTCATTCTGTAGGGTATTTTCTTTTGTACCGAAGAGTTAATTTATCCTCTCTTTGTGGGGTAATTTGAGTTAAATCCAGGGTGTGTATTTCTGCCCAATACAAGCCTGAAATCCATCACGGTCATTCTGTAGGGAATTTAAATTAGTGCGCAAGAGGTAATTTATCCTCTGTTTGTGGGATAATTCTGAGTCAAATCCAGGGTGTGTATTTCTGCCCCATACACGCCGGAAATCCATCACGTTCATTCTGTAGGGTATTTTATTTTGTGCCCAAGAGTTAATTTATCCTCTGTGGGGTGATTTGAGTCAAATCCAGGGTGTGTATTTCTACCCCATACATGCCTGAATTCTTTCACGTTCATTCTGTAGGGTATTTTATTTTGTACTGAAGAGTTAATTTTTCCTCTGTTTGTGGAGTAATTTGAGTCAAATCCAGGGTGTGTATTTCTGCCCCATACACGCCTGAAATCCATCAACTTCAATCTGTGGGGATATTTTAATCTTTGGCCAAGAGTTAATTTATCCACTTTTTGAGGGGGATTTAGGGCGACATGTATGAAGCTCACCACCTCGGAGCGCAAGTTTTCGAGCGCTCGAACATGACTGCTGCACCTCTTGTATGTCAGCACCGGAGGTGTGCACATACATGCGGTGTAAAGTTCACCGTGCCTCGCCAGTGTGTGAGGCGCAGTGTGGAACTTAGGCGCAGTGCGGGACTGCACCTAAGATTCGGCGTCCGAGGAGGTGCGCTCATACATGCGGTGAAAAGTTCACCGCGCCTCGCCAGTGTGTGGGGCGCAGTGCAGGACTTAGGCGCAGAAGGGACTGCGTCTAACATGTATTCCGAATCAAGACAGGCTGGAAATGAGCGAAAAATCATTAAACATGTCCGTGCGGCATGCAGTATGAATAAAAAAAAAAACGTTTTTATTACGTGTAAAACATTATCTGAAAAAGAGCTCAAACCTTCTAAAAAAATACATAAATAAAATCACTTTCCAAAAATCAAGAACGGCGCAACATCAGAAATTTTGATGTTGGAAATTGCCGGGAAATACAGTAATTCAAAGTCGGTAAGCTCTTCTCATTGGTCGGCAGAAACCAGCCAATCAGAATAGGAGCGACAGTGACCCATTAAAACCTATGGAGAAGTATTGACCAATCAAATTCAAAGGCGGGACAGTTCAAAATACAGTAAAAATGTAGAAAAGAGCTGATTGGTTGAGCTAGCGGGGTCTTGGCAATCTGGTCCAATCAGAATAGTAGCGACAGGACCCATTATAACCTATAGAGAAGTATTGACCAATCAAATTCAGAGGCGGGACAGTTCAAAATACAGTAAAAATGCAGAAAAGAGCTGATTGGTTGAGCTAGCGGGGGCTTGGCTATCCCTGCCAATCAAAGAAGGAGCGACAGGGACCCATTCTAACCTATGGAGAAGTATTGACCAATCAAATTCAAAGGCGGGACAGTTCAAAATACAGTAAAAATGCAGAAAAGAGCTGATTGGTTGAGCTAGCGGGGGCTTGGCTATCCCGGCCAATCAGAGCGCGAGCTACTTTCTCCCATTGTAGTCTATGGACAGATCGGGGCACTGAAATCTCAGCGCCGTGAGGCATGGAGTATTAGTAAATAAATAGTTTTTATTAAGTGTAAAACATTCTCTGTAAAAGAGCTAAAACCTTCTATAAACATACATAAATAAAATCACTAACAACACGTTTGTCGCCGAGACCGGCGCAACATCGGGAATTGGGATATTCGAAATTGCCGGGAAATACAGTAATTCAAATTGTGTAAGCGCTTCTCATTGGTCGGCATAAACCAGCCGTTCAGAATAGGAGCGACAGTGAACCATTATAACCTATGGAGAAGTATTGACCAATCACATGAAAAGGCGGGACAGTTCAAAATACAGTAAAAAAGCCAGAAAAGAGCTGATTGGTTGAGCTAGCGGGGGCTTGGCTATCTCGGCCAATCAGAGCGCGAGCTACTTTGTCCCATTGTAGTCTATGGCCAGATCGGGGCAATGAAATCGCGGCTCTCAGCTCCGTGAGGCATGGAGTATAATTAAAAAAATCGTTTTTATTAGGTGTGAAATATTATCTGAAAAAGAGCTCAAACCTTCTATAAACATAAATCAATCAAATCCCTAACAACGCGTTTGTCGCCGAGACCGGCGCTACATCAGGAATTGCGATATAGAGAATTGCCGGGAAATACAGTAATTAAAATTCTGTAAGCTCTTCTCATTGGTCGGCAGAAACCAATCAATCAGAATAGGAGTGACAGTGACCCATTATAACCTATGGAGTAGTATTGACCAATCAAATGAAATGGAGGGACTGTTCAAAATACAGTAAAAAAGGCAGAAAAGAGCTGATTGGTTGAGCCCAGGCGGCAGATATGAATCCACCAATCATATGTAGTGTGTCTATTTTGAGTGGAGAAAGAAGGGCGCGATAGAAGAGCGCCCTAAAAGTTATTACTGTCTATGGGAAATATTCTAGTACTGTGATTGGTTGGGGGGAAGAGGGGCTCGCCAGCTTAGCCAATCAGCGGGTGAGCTACCTTCTATAGAGTTCTAGGGAAAAAGAAATGCAGAGCGAGCTCTGTTTGTGATTGGCTACGTTAAAAGAGGCGCAGTTATTTGGACCAATGGGAGAGCGAGCGACGCTCTTATGGGTTTTCTAATGCAATATATAATAAAACTGTACGTGCCCGAAATAAAATGATAAGACTCCCGAAGTTGTACCGATGTGTATATAAAATGAACAATAATATGGAGTTAACGAAAATAAACAAATAAAAATTAATTCAATGAGTTAATTTGTATTTCTTTATTTTCGTTACACCCATATTATTGTTCATTGGCTAACGAAAATAAAGAAATACAAATTAATAGGAGCATTCTGATTGGTTGGTTTCTGCCGACCAATGAGAAGAGCTTACAGAATTTGAATTACTGTATTTCCCGGCAACTCTCTATATTGCAATTCCTGATGTAGCGCCGGTTAGGGATTTGATTGATTTATGTTTTTAGAAGGTTTGAGCTCTTTTTCAGATAATATTTTACACCTAATAAAAACGATTTTTTTAATCATACTCCATGCCTCACGGCGCTGAGAGCCGAGATTTCATTGTCCCGCTCTGGCAATAGACTAGAATGGGACAAAGTAGCTCGCGCTCTGATTGGCCGAGATAACCAAGCCCACGCAAGCTCAACCGATCTTTTCTGCATTTTTACTATATTTTGAACTGTCCCGCCTTTGAATTTGATTGGTCACTGTCGCTCCTATTCTGATTGGCTGGTTTCCTGCCGACCAATGAGAAGAGCTTACAGAATTTGAATTACTGTATTTCCCGGCAATTTCCAAGATCCTAATCCCTGATGTTGCGCCGTCCTAGATTTTTGGAAAGTGATTTTTTTTTTTTTTAGAAGGTTTGAGCTCTTTTTCTGAAAATGTTTTACACCTAACAAAAGCGATTTTTGGAATCATACTCCATGCTTCACGGAGCTGAGAGCTGAGCTGAGATGGATTTCTTTTGCGATCTTCTATATGTTTCCTCTCATGTTACGTTCTCGCTTCACTTCGCCTCCTCCGGCTCATTTAGACCAACTTCAACTAGGTCTGCCTGTCAGAGCTGGCAAGCGCTGCAATGCGCCGCACTTTGCTGAACCGCGATCATGCATGCCTCGGAGTTTTCGAATGTGCCGCATCCCGCCCCAGAACGCCCACACCGCACCTATTACACGCCCCTTCATGTTAGGCGCATCCGAAAGTGGTGAAGGCTGCGCCTAACATCGCATCCCTCCGTCCGACAGGGGATTCGGATCGGTGAGGCACCGTTTTTGCCAGAAAACAGGCGCAAGTCCCGATCATACATGTTGCCCTTAGTGTCAAATCAAGTGTTTGTGTATTTCTGCCCTACACACATCTCAAATCCAGCCAGTTGGGATATTGCTATCTGTGGCAAACAGTTAATTTTTTTTTACTTATTGTGGTGATTCTGTTAAACGCTGATACATGTAGAGCCCCCCCCCCCCAAAAGAGTGGAGAGGGTGTCATCAGTAATTTTGCATTGACGTCACTTATCATTTTGCGCTCCCTTGATCCTTCAGTGTCCGCTTTCAATCGGTCAATAATCCATCATTGCTAAAGCCAAAAAGAAACAGGAGTTGATCCAAGAAATAATAAGTAAATGGAATATTTGCATGTCTTCAGTGTTTTGTATCCACTCCTGCTTTTGGCTACCTAAAAATCAGACAAGCCTGACCTAGTCAACCATTCAAGAACCGTTGGCTTGGTGGTCAAAACATGGCCACTAGATGACACTGGTAGCTCTGGCCTCACCAAGTGACCCTGCTGTGACGTTCCCTTACTGTGCTGTGACCTGTGCCTGCTCCAGGAACCTACTATTACATTCTTTGACGCTATTTCAGGATCTTTGCCCTAAGCTCGGTTCTTTCTACCTGCCGCTTACATTATCTTGTCAGGCTGCATTCCCACTTCAGTTATTTGGTTAGTTTTGCTCCCTGAACTGCCCAGAGAATTGAAGTGTGAAGCGATTCTAAGAGCGGTGCCTGTCATCTGCGTGTCATAATAAAACACAGCATTGTTTGAATACCAAACCACACTCCCTATACATATTTGAGCATGGCACAATGTTCTACAAAACCATACAGCCTCTCCGCAGCCAGGAAATAGCTGTTTTTTAATGCGATTCGCCGCAAATAAATTCGGGTCGAAACAATTTTTTTTTTAACTAACACCTGCCTCTGAGCCTCTTAGCTACAAAGCCCAACCTCTAGCTCCAGTTTGAGCCTCAGCATTGATGTTGAAGTGCTAGGGTGTTCTGCACTAGTCTCAAGCCCTGTGTTCCTGTGATTCCACATTCAAGTGATTCCATGTTCCTGTGTCCCAAGCCCACGTTGTCACCTGCTTGGTTCCTGATCTTGGCCTATCTGGTTTTGTTTCTTCTTGCCTTTGGATTTGATGATAGTGCCTTTCGCTGTTTAGTATCCAGTCCCGATGTCTGTATCACATCCTGAGTCTGCTGGTATCTGTAGTCCACAAGTCTCCTGCTGTTTGCTATCCTCTTCGGTCTCCTGTTGTCTGCATTTCGTTCATCCTGAGTCTCCTGGCCTGGAATCCGCTGCTCCTGGTGTCACACCTGCTGGTCCAGTATCTGTTGCTCAAGGTGTCCTGCCTGCTGGTCTGCAATCCACTGCCCTGGTGTCATGCCTACTGGTCCAGAATCCGCTGCTCTTGGAGTCATGTCTGCTGGTCTGGAATCTGCTGCTCCTGGTGTCATGACTGCTGGTCTGGAATCCACTACTCCAGGTGTTGTTTCTGTCCATCTGGTACCCATTACTCCTCGTCTCATGTTTGCTGGCGCAGAATCCATTTCTCCCATGTCTGCCATCCCGGTGTCCTTATGTTATCCTCACATCCCTGGCCACAGCTGCACAGGCAACGCTCACTCACAGTCCTAAGGGTCCACTTTCCTTCCACAAGAGATGTTTCAGGGACTGCTTGTATAACCTGCTTTTGCATATCATCCATCAATAAAGTCCTGTAAAAAATGATATTGCAATTCTTTATCTATTTTTAAAAAGTATGAATAAAAGTTATATTTAAGGGGACTGTTTTTGTTCGTTGATTGGTTATCTAAATCTTACCAAGTGAAATAAAAAATTAAAAATAAAAACGCTGATACACAATAAATGCCTGTTCACATTTCCTACATTATTTTAATAAATATTTGTTTAACTTGTCCAAGCACCAAATATTTTTATTGAATTCAATTTAGCAAAGTATTAGGCCAATTAGACTGTATGTATTCAGCCGTTAATATTCTGCTTATGTCTGCTCTGAACTTTATCACATTGGGTGTTAATGTTATTTATTAAATCTTAACTGATCAAAAAGCAATTTAAAACACCTGTTCTCAATTATTAAATTGTTTATCAGACTTCTGTTTATCTGTTGTTAGGAAGAGAAATCTATTAATACTATTTTTTGGGGGAGGTAGGTAATAGCTTTACAATGCGTTCACACAGTAATGGACAAAATCTGCTCGGATTTTACTTCAGCAGAACTGTTCAATCCATTCGTTTTTTGTATGTTTTTTTTACACAAAAAGTGGCTTTTTTTCGGCTCTTTTCGTTTTTTTTATGTGTTTTGTCGCTTATTTTGTCCTGGTTTTGTCAGCAGTTTTTGGACATTTTTTCAAGCAGAAAAGTGTACTGAGTGCAAGAAACCATATGATTTTTTATTATCTCTACCCAGTGGTCACTCCTTAAGCTTCCAGTGGCCATATTGAACTCATCTCAACAAGACATTGTGTGCTTGTGCTCCAGGCACCTTTTTAAAAAATCTAAAATGAGTTGTGTGTTAATCACGGCAACTTCAAGCATCAGCAGCGATGAGGATCAGCATCCCGGATTACACTTACCAAATTACCGCCGACGAGAAATGGGAATTCTGATGGCAGTCTTGAGTAATGTCCTTGTTAGAAGGGTATGTACATCTCACTTTGGTGTTATTTTAATGATGTTCTCATATGTAGAGATGAGCGAGCTGTAAAATGTTCGAGTTCGAGTCAAACTTCGAACAGTTGTGGTGTTCAGTTCGAGGTTCGACTCGAACGGCGTTAAAGTCAATGGGAGAAGATGTTCGGCTTATATATACCTATATAGGTGTAGAGAAGCTGTAATTACCATCCATAACAGTAAACTGGATACGTGGAACAACTTAGTGAAGAACATTTGGCTCTAAGAGTGACAGAAAAAAATTGAGAGGCTAAAATACTTTATTCCTTTCAATGGCTAACTGAAAAAATGAGGACAGCTTGCAAGCAGGGGCGTAGCTATAGGAGGTGCAGCAGAGTAGATTAGATGGCAGAACCATTGGTGGCAGCGAGGACATGGCAATGGGGAACAGCAAGGTTCCAATTTGACAAGATTAGGTAGCAGTACCATTGGTGGCAGCGAGAACATGGCAATAGGGACATTGGGGGTTGCGGTTCGACAAGACAAGGCGGCAGTACCATTTTTGGCAGCGAGAACATGGCAATGGGGAACAGCAAGGTTCCGGTTTGACAATATTAGGCGGTAGTACCATTGGTCGCAGCGAGAACATGGCAATGGGTAACATGGAGGTTCCGGTTCGACAAGATTAGGTGACAGTACCATTGGTGGCAGCGAGAACATGGCAATGGGGAACAGCGAGGTTCTGGTTCAACAAGATTAGGCAGCAGTACCATTGGAAGCAGCAAGAACATGGCAATGAGGAACTGCAAGGTTCCAGTTTGACAAGATTAGGCGGCAGTACCATTGGTGGCAGCGAGAACATAGCAATGGGGAACATGGATGTACCGGTTCGACAAGATTAGGCAGAAGTACTATTGGTGGCAGCGAGAACATGGCAATGGGGAAATTCAAGGTTCAATGTTAAAAAGCAGTAGAATACAATTTGTAGAAGCAGCAGGCGCAGGAACTACAGACATGATATGTAGTGTAGTTTCAATGTGTCGTTCACATTGTCAAGAAGACGTGCTGCAGTTTACCAGTCAGTGACATCGGCATTCGGGGCAACAAAATGGTCAGAGATTGACGCTTGACTCATTTTTATAAATGTCAAATGTTCCACATTGTCAGGGGAAAGACGGATAAGTTTGTCAGTTATCACCCCGCCAGCTGTGCTGAATGTGAGCTCCGAGATAATGCTGGCTGCTGGGTAGTATAAAGCTTTTATGGTGTATCGAGCAAGCTCAGGCCATTCATCCAGTTTGGACACCCAGAAGTTGACTGGGTCCAGACTAAGTCCAAAAACATTGATGCTGAGCCTCAGGTAGTCATGGACCAAGGTCTTAAGGCGGTCTCTGTGTGTCTGAATGCTGCCCTGCCTTGCAGGCTTTGGTGAGGTAGTAAAAATTGATTGCAAGTAGGGTCTTGCCACACTACCTGCTGATGCTACATCTATTTGCCATTCTACTACTGCCGCGTTGCTGACGTTGTTCCACCGTGACATTATAATGTGAATTTTGAATGGCAATGTCCAGCATAAAGCAACTGCGGCTGAGTGTAAAAAAAGTTCTACGTTTTGTTAGAAAAAATACTTAAAAATCCATACATAATGATAAGGCTACCGCATCAGAGCCGACGTGTTTCGGAGTATAACTCCGTACTCATACTGTGTATTAAATTGTAGTATATGTAGAATCACGCTATTACTATACTTTTTTGGTTGGCACTGTATTTGTTGTTATTTTATAATTTATTTATCTTTTTGTCTCACTTGAGCATATGATGTAATGCACTTGAACATATTTTGTATTTTATATTATTACTTTTATTGTTGTAATACACTTATTTGATTGCACTTGGGTTGTTCAGCGGTCTCGCTCTTTTTACTTTTTTTCTTTCCTTTTTTCCTTTTTTTTCTTTTTTCTTTCTTTCTTTTATTAATATATATAAAAAAAAAAATTTGTATTATTTTTTATTATTGCTTCTATTATTTTGTTTAGTTATTTTTATATTTATTTTTCTTCGTTTGTGCCAGTATATATTTAATATCCTTCTTTTCCTTTCTTCCTGTTTATGATGTCCTCTGTTTCATTTGTGGTCTCCGGTTTTCACTTACTGTGGGCTACCATTTTTGATGGGTCTTTAACTTATTCTTATAGTTATAGTTATGTATTCCGCCATTTTTGGTGGGTCTATTTTAGTTGCATATGCTCAGGTTACTGACGCCGTGCCAGAGCATATGCGTTTTATATCCTTTGTCCTTTTCTGATGATATCCGTGTTTCCGGTCTGCGTGCTGGCGTCGCACGTGGTCCGGGATTCATGTGACGGACTCAGCTAGACAAATGGGATACTTTTACCATCGGGACCACAAGGTAACAGGGGATATTGCTTTCAGCTGTTTGTCTCTTTACCCTATTGGATGTGATAACCTTTTTAAGGGAGGTGAAGTTAGTTGTGTGTTACCCCCTGACGAAGTCAGGTGTGGAGAAACGCGCGTTGGGGTCTGTCTGTGCCTCATCTGGGTGGGTATGCGCTCTTACTATTGGTGATTAGTGTTGAGCGATTACGTTGGCCATCGACATCGGTCGATGGTCGATAGTCGGCCATCATCGACAAGATAGTCGATAGTCGATGGTAGATTATGATCGATGACCATTAAAATCTATGGGAGAGCAACAACACCTTCATTCTTACACCCAAAAAGGGCTGGAGAAGCTGGAATTAACATCGACAACAGTCAAATGGATACGTGCTACATCTTAGGCAACACACTTAGGTTATAAAAGGCACAAAAAAAATCACACACCATTCACTATCCCTGTCTTGCACCACAGCATGAGACATAAACCTGCATGACCCACAAATTAAAAAGTGCCAGAAGGCAGTATGATTTGAACCATCATTGTACTTGAACTGGACATTGAATATCCCTGTCCTGGAACGCAGCATGAGCCCCAAACCTGCATGACCCCCAGATTTAAAAAGTGCCGAAAAAGGAGTCTTTCAACCACCATTTTAGTTGAACTGGACATTAACTATATCTGTCCTGTACCGCAGTATGACCATTAAACCTGTCTGACCCACAGATTAAAAAGTACTGGGAAAAGGAGTCTTTCAACCACCATTTTAGTTTCACTGGACATTGACCATACCTGTCCTGGGCCACAGCATGAGCCCCAAACCTGCAGGACCCCAGATTAAAAAGTGCCGGAAAAAGGAGTCTTTCAACCACCATTTTAGTTTCACTGGACATTGACTATACCTGTCCTGGGCCAAAGCATGAGCCCCAAACCTGCATGACCCCAGATTAAAAAGTGCCGGAAAAAGGAGTCTTTCAACCACCATTTTAGTTTCACTGGATATATACTGTCCTTGTCCTGGGTAGCGCTTGTCCCTCCGTATGAGTGCGGACCAATTGAGCTTCACTTGGAAATACTGGTGGTTCCACCTGTCCCACCCAGGTGCCCTTTTTTCTTGGCATTCTTTTTCTCATTTTACTCAACGTGCTGGAGGAAATTGTGTCTGTACTTTGTTCTCTGTCTGTGCTCCATACTCCATGTCCTCTGAATAACCCTAAAACTGGTAAAGTTTTCCTGTCCCTCCCCTTGTACAATTCAAAAGAATTTTTTTTGCCAGCTATTTTGTACATGCAAGTTTTTTAGCAGTTGAATTCTAAAAAACACATTTTTAAAATAGATGGAATCCCACCATGTCTTTTTTCTCTTTTTTTAATTGTTTTAAATGGTTGTCTCAATACAGGATTGCTAGCTATGTTAAAGATCTTGCAAAAAAAAGTCATTTTGCAATATGTGTCCATTAACAGGTCCTACCTATTCTTTTTTCTGACAGCACCATCACCCTTGAGCCACTATTGACAATTGTGATGAAAAAATGTCTGTTATAAACAACATTTTTTTATAATAGGACCTGTATATAGCTGCATGTCAAAGCAAAATGCCCCCAAAAATTCAAAACATGACCCTTGAGCCACTTTGGCCCAATTGTGAAGAAAAAATGTCTGTTAGAAAGAATTTTTTTTATAATAGGACCTGTAGTATAGCTTATTTCAAAGCAAAATGCCCCCAAAAATGCAAAGAAATGACCCTTGAGCCACTTTGGGACAATTTGAAGAAAAAATTTGTCTGTTAGAAACAACATTTGTTTATAATAGGAGTGTTTATAGCTGCATTTCAAAGCAAAATCCCCCCAAAAATTCAAAACATGACCCTTGAGCCACTTGGAAAATTGTGAAGAACAAATGTCTGTTAGAAACAACATTTTTAAAATAGGACCTATAGTAATTGCTGCATTTCAAAGCAGCAGCCCCAAAAAATTATAAAAAATGACTTCTCAGCCACTGTTAAAAATTGTGAGGGAGAAATGCCACTTAGAAGCCACATTTCTTTTCCAAAGGACCATGATTATTGCTGAAATCTCACAGCAACATGACCCCAAAAAATTATAAATATGACTTCTCAGCCACTATTAAAAATTGTGAGGGAGAAATGCCACTTAAAAGCCACATTTCTGTCAAAAGGACCATAAATTATTGCTGATCTCACAGCAACATGATCCAAAAAATTATAAATATAAACTTATCAGCCACTATTAAAAATTGTGAGGGAGAAATGCCACTTAAAAGCCACATTTCTGTTCCAAAGGACCATAATTATAGCTTAAACTCACAGCAACATGACCCTCCCAAAAACCATTGACAATGCGAAAACTTCTAAAAAAGTGAGTAAATGGAATACGGTGTTGTCATGAAACCTTGGGGTCTTTTACAGTCTCCTCACAGCAAAACCAGCAAAGTGAACTGTTGGGAAAAGAATAAAAATTGCAGTAAGAAATGATCATTTTAAAAAACATTTTCAAGAGGACCATTTCTGTTTGAAGAGGAATATGAAGTAGACCGCAACTAATCGGTGACCCCGGCAATTGGGCCACAACATCATCAACGATCGACATTAACTGTGGAAAAACCGGATGCGTTTGTCTGTATTGACTCCTCCCCTGTGCTGAAGGTACCGCTCAGATATGACGCTGGCTGCTGGTAGACAACACCTCTATGGCGTGGCGAGCGAGCTCGGGCCATTCGTCCATTTTGGATACCCAGAAGTCTATTGGGTCCCGAACACATAAAAAAAACATCGGTGTTGAGACGCAGATAGTCACGCACCATGATCTTAAGCTGGTCTCTGTGTGTTGGATGTGTGCCCTGCATTGCATACGTTGGTGAAGTGGTAAATAAAGATTGCCAGGTCACCGATTAGGCTTCTGCCACCTTGCCTGCTGCTGCAGCTAAAGGCTACTTGGCACTCTTCTGCTGTCACGCGCTGATGTTGTTCCACCGTGACATTTGGGGAACGTGAAGCAGACGCAACAGATGTCTCCAGTTGATCAATCAGCAAGGTCTCCATTTCCTGCATTTTACTCTCTATTTGGGTGGGTGGAAGGAAAGTGCTGAGTTTTGTTTTGTTTCGGGATCCAGGAGGGTGGCCACCCAGTAACTGTTGTTCATTTTGATGGCCTTAATGCGAGGATCATGTTGGAGGAAATGGAGCATCCAAGCACTCATGTGAGAGATGGAGCCTTGATTTCCCAAGCCTCTGGGTCGAGGGCACTAGCAAACTGATCATCCTCATCTTCCTCCTCTGCCTCAAATTTGCGCCAACCTCTTTCCAAGGCAAGGACGTCGGTAACGACGGTGTCTAGGAATACCTCCTCCTCCTCCTCCTCCTCTTCCGCTGCCTCCGGCACAGCTTCAACACAGCCCTGACTTGCCTGAGATGATGCACCCTGAGCTCCTGACCTGTGTGTGGACGGTCTCCAAGACAGATTAGTTTCAACACGGCCTGGTTTCTCTGGGCACATGATGCCACCAGAGGACCTTGGGGGAAAGAACCCTGCACCATCCCTGCAGTTTTGAAGAGCGTGCGCCGAGCCTCAGAGCCACCATCACCCCCAAAGACATCCACCCAGCTCACCCAGTGAGCTGTCACAGAGGTATAGCGGCCTTGGCCGTGCTTACTAGTCCATGTGTCGGTGGTCAGATGGACTTTTCCGGCCACAGATGTAGACAACCCGCTTGAAATTTTAGATGACACGTGGCTGGCCAGGGCAGGGATGGCTTTTTTTGGCAAAGAATGCCTGCTCGGCATCTGTATTGGGGGCAGGCAAGGGCCATGACATGGCGGAACCCATCTGTGTCCACCAGACGGAAAGACAACATTTCCAAGGCCAACAGCCTGGCAATGCCGACATTCAGGCTTTGGCTTTGGGATGGTTTGGGTTAAAGTGTTTCTTCTGCTTCCAAACCTGAAAGACAGAAGGCTGGCTGCTAGACTGGCCGCTGTACGGCGTGCAGGTCGTCAAACTGGCGGAAGGATAAGGGGTAGGATGGGTCTCTGGTGGTGTTGGTGGTACTCGGGCGACGGTAGAGGCTGAAGCGGAGGCTGATCCCTGATCATGACTCTGAGAGACATGGGCAGCTGAGGAACGATTGGTGGTGGCGGAGGAGGAGGCGGAAACAGAGGGTGTGACAGTGGTTGGAGGCCCGGCGTCGATCTGGCCTTTTTTGGCCAAGTGTTGCCTCCATTTCAACTCATGCATTCGCTGCATGTGAATAGAAATGTTGGTGGTGGTTAACCACCTAAGGTTCTTGCCTCTACTTATGCGTTTACGGCAAAGGCAGCATATAACATCGCTGGGTGAATCAGAGGCTTGCTCAATGAAGGCCCAGGCTGGAGAGGTCCTGGACCTTTTTGACGGCGATAAGCGAGGAGCGGGGTTTGCACTGACCGTTGCTGGCGGAATCATATCAGCGGACTCCTGCGACCGCCCTCTCCCTTTTTGAGGCGGAACACGTACTGAAACTACCCATCGTATTCCTCCTCGTCCAGGGATGAAGCGCTGGCAGCAAAGTCTGCGGAAAAGACCACGGTGGGTCCGCAAGGTCGTCATCATCATCAACAACACAGGTGACTTCGTCGTCCGACATTCTGCATCCAGGGGCTGCGGGGTACAAGCAAGAGGGGCTGCAAGGCGTTGCCGACCGCCGGAAATTTTTTTTTTTGCCGATTGACCGGCTTCCTTCTCCTCCTCTGATGGCATCAGTTAACTGGGCGTCAGAGAAAGAAAAAAACATCCTCTTTGGCCTCTTGATCTTTTAACATGCCTTCTGCCCCCAAACTGCATTTTGTCCATCAAAGAGTCTTCAGAAAATGGATTATCCACAGGGGTGGGTACCCGACTTGACATGTGGGCTGCTTCATGTTGGACGGAGGCTGGTGATGCGAATGATGACATGTGTGGCCGTTGCCCTGGGAGAACGAGGAGGTAAGACTGCTGGATGCAGGTTACATTAACCACTGAAGGACAGATTGGCGACGCTGTTCGTTACTGAAAATTCACAGGGCCCTGACCTAGCGATGACGGGCCCCTGAGGGTCCTGCAATGACGATCCGCTGGCATGCGTGTTGTCGCCAGCACTGGAAGGAGCACCTTCTCCGTATCTCTACCTCCATGTCCAACCCCCCTCTTTGCTCGTTTACCACCTGAATTTCGCTCCATGTTCAGAAATATAACATTTATTGCAGGTATGGAAGAGTTTTGGAAAGTCTCTTATTAAAAGACGGCAAATCACAGCTATTCTCAAATCCATCAAATCAAAACAAAATTGCTGGATTAAAATTTAAAAGCAAAGTAGATCTATCAACAAAGCTGTCCTGCGCCAAAGTGAAAAAACACGTATCTGAAATGTATTCGAATAACAAAAGGTATTTTTGGCACCTATTAATTAACCTGTGGTGACTACAAAATTGCTGTATTAAAATTTCACTGCAAAGTAGATCTATCAACAAAGCTGGCCTGCGCCAAAGTGAAAAAACACGAATCTGAAATTTATTCGGATAAAACAAGGAAATTTTTTTGGGACCTTCAATTCACCTGGGTGACTACAAAAATTTCAGTATTCACATTTTAAGTGCAAAGTGCCTCAATGAACAAAGCTGTAGTGCGCCAAAGTGAAAAACCCCCTATCGTAATGTATTCGGATAATAAAAGGAAATTTTGGCACCTATCAATTCACCTGTGGTAACTACACAAATTTCTGGATTCAAAATTTTAAATGCAAGGTGGCTCTATCAACAAATCTGGACTGGGGAAAAGTGCAAAAAAACACGTATTGTAATGTATTCGGATAAAAAAAGGTATTTTTTGGCACCTATCAATTCACCTGTGGTAACTACACAATTGCGGATTCAAATTTTAAATGCAAGGTGGCTCTATCAACAAATCTGGACTGGGCAAAAGTGCAAAAAACACGTATCAGTAATGTATTCGTGAAATAAAAGGTATTTTTGGGGCCTATCAATTCACCGGTGGTGACTACACAATTGCTTGGATTCAAATTTAACTGCAAGGTGGCTCTATAACAAATCTGGACTGGGCAAAAATGCCAAAAAACACGTATCTGAAAAGTATTCGGATAATAAAAGGTATTTTTGGCACCATATAAATTCCCCCTGTGGTAACTACAAAAATTGCGGATTCAAATTTAACTGCAAGGTGGCTCTATCAACATATTTTGGACTGGGCAAAAGTGAAAAAAACACGTATCTGTAATGTATTCGGATAATAAAAGGTAATTTTTTTTGGGACTATCAATTCACCTGTGGTAACTACACAATTGCTGGATTCAAATTTAAAATGCAAGGTGGCTCCCATGAACAAATCTGGACTGGGCAAAAGTGCAAAAAACAAAGTATCTGTAATTTATCGGATAATAAAAGGTATTTTTTTGGCACCTATCAATTCACCTTTGGTAACTACACAATTGCGGATTCAAATTTTAACTGCAGGGTGGGCTCTTCAAAAAATCGGACTGGCAAAAGTGAAAAAAACATGTATCTGTAATGTTTTCGGAAAATTAAAGGTATTTTTTTGGCACCTAAAATTCCCGTGGTAACTACACAATTGCTGCATTAAAATTTTAACTGCGGGTGGTCTATCAAAAATCTGGACTGTTAAAATGAAAAAAAAACCCGTATCTGAAATGATTGGAAAATAAAGGTTTTTTTTTGGCCCCTATCAATTCACTTGTTAACTACACAATTGGGATTCAAATTTAAACTAAATTGCTCTATCAAAAAATTTGGATGGGAAAAGTGCAAAAAAAATGATTGAAATGTTTTCGGATAATAAATGGTTTTTTTTGGCACCTATCAACTGTGCTGACTACAAAATTGCTGGTTTTAAATTTAACTGCAAGGGGGAATTAACAAAGGTGGAATGGGAAAAATTTGAAAATGAACACCTGTCGAAATGTATATGAAAATTTAAAGTGGAGTTTTGCACTAACAAAGAGCCCGCTTTACAAAAGATGTATTAAAAAGTTCAGGCTGCCCAATATCAGGAAATATTTAAAAGAAAACTTTAATAATAAGCTAGCGTGCAATGTCTACCTAAGTCTTGGGAACTTTACCCAGTATTCTTTTAAGTTTTTGTGTTCCCCCGGGGGGGCCCCCCTTCGCTCCCCCCCGGACTTAAACAGCGGTAGACCCCTTTAAAAATTCTTACCTAATCATAAAATCTTCCAAAATCTCAAATCTAACAAAGTTGAAAATTTCCAGCTAACGTGAGCTTTTTTGTAAAGAAATAGTTTTAATTTCGCGGGCTGTTTGGACACAAGCAAGCGCACTCCTCGCTCGGCGCTGAAGCACTGTTCTATGTAAAACGAGGTCACTCATTTTTCCAGCAAAGAAACCTACACATCCCCGTCATACGCGCACACATTTCACCTGCCTATCTGTTGCTGATTTTTGGGGGGCAAAAAGACAGGAAGCGCCGAAAATGGCGCGATCTTAAAGATGATGACGTTTTAACCTAAAACGCATGATCTAACAAATTTGATCAACATAAAAAAATGTCCGATTTCAACTTTGTCGTAATAATCACTCAAAACTATTGGTGATATATGGTGACAATTTTATTTTAATGTTTGTATATTTTTAGATATTTGGTTTTATACTATGTTATTTATTTTTAATTTTTGCACCCTTTTTTATACCCTATGGGGGTTGTATTTTGTGGCACCCCCATTTTTGCTTAAGTTTTGGTCTTTTTATTTTTGTTTTTTTACTATACATTTGGGAAATTAATAAAAGTTTTAATATTTTTTTGTATTTTTGGGGAGTTTTCTTTATATTGGTGTTGGTTAGAATTTTGGTTTACTACTTTGTTTTATTATGATTTTTTGATAGATTGGCGTTGTTATGCTGGACATTGCCATTCAAAATTGTTGGTTCCGTTGGTGAGGTTGCTTCAACCAAATCCAGGCGTATTACCAGGTGAGCTGACTACGATCTCTATTGTTTTTGGATTACAATGTGAAGATGCAAAAGATGTCTTGAGTTTGTCAATGAGCACTGTCTCAAAATTTTAGCATTTATGTCAAATTTTTGTGGGGTTTAAGGAAATTGCCCCTTTTGTCTTGCAAATGGATCAAGGGGGGGGCCACCAAATAATTTTTTTTTTTTTTTTTATTACCTTGATGCGTGGATCATGTTGCAGGTAATGTAGCATCCAATCCGATCAGTGCCAACCTCTTATCACTGAAGGGTAATCAGTACAGGTGGTGTCCTCCCCTGCCTCCTCATCATCCTCCACTTCCTCATCCTGACCATCACCAGAGCCCTGGGTAGCCTCATGCGCCTACTCTGTGAGCTGAACTGCTGTCCTTCACCCACCCTTGACCTGGAACCACCGCCTAAAGAAGACCTATACAATTGCGAAACAGGCAGGCCTTCTACATCCTCCAGTGAGTGAGGCTTTGATTCCGCCTCCTCCTCCTCCATCACTGCTGGGACCTGCTGCCCCAGAGTGCCTAATGCTTGTTCCAGAAAAAATATAACCAGAACGGTCGTGCTGACAAGGGCTTCATCCTGACTGACCATTTTGGTAACCTCTTTAAAACTGTCAAGGACGGTGCAGAGATCATTCACCTGTCTCCACTCTCTATGAGTCAACATCCCGAGTTCCACAACACAGCTAGTTAGGCCATGTGACATAATGGCATCATGCTGCTGCCACAATTGCTGGAGCATGTGGAGGGTGGAAAATCCAGCGTGTTGCCACAACACATATCAAACGGTTGACGGGGAGGCCCAGATCATTTTGCAATGCTTCCAGTAATTCCGAAGCAGGGTGCAAATGGCGAAAGTGTGAGCTAAGACCTCAAGCCTTCTTCAGCAGACAGTCAAGACCCGAGTAGCGCTTGTGAAATTTCTACACAAGCAGGTTTATGACGTGTGCCAGGCAAGGAATGTGCGTAAGTTTACCGATCTTAAGGGCAGCAAGGAGATTGCTCCCATTGTTGCATCCTACCTTGCCTGGCGCCAGGTTCTTAGCACCCAGCCACTGGTGCGCAGACTTGTCCACAGCTCTACACCTGTGTGTTGATGATCTCCAAGACAAATTAATTGGAGAATGGCCTGGATTCCCTTGGCACGTGATGTTACCTGTCGTGGTTGGTGATCTGGACTCTGCACCATGCCTGCAGTGTGGAAGAGTGTCGGCCGAGACCCATCACCAGAGGCATTGTCATTCACCAAACTCACCCAATGAGCAGTCTGTGACATGTAACACCCTTGACTGTGCTTACTAGTTCATGTGTTTATAGTGAGATGGACTTTGGTGGACACAGAGGCAGCCAACGCACTGTAGATCTTTTCTGCATCGTGGTGGTCCAGGGCAGGGACAGCTTTTCTGGCAAAGAAATGCCAGCTCAGCACACCAGGGCCATGATGTGGCGGAACCTATCTGTGTCCCCCAGGTGGAAAGCCAACATTTCCAAGGCCAAAAGCCAGGCAATGCCGACATTCAGGCTTTTGGCTTTGGGACGGTTGGGGTGAAAACATTTCTTATGCTTCCACACCTGGTACACAGAAGGCTGGCTGCTGGACTAGCATGCAGGTCACATCGGTGGAAGGGGAAGGTGTAAGCTGTGTTGCTGGTGGTGGGAATCGGCCGACAGTATCTGGGACTGGGGATGGTGCTTGCTCATACTGCTCCAGCACATTGGCAGCAGAGGACCACTTGAGCTTGGAAGTGGCGGAGGAGGCAGAAAATGTCACAGTGGTTGTAAGCCCAGGACCTGTGAGGCCTTTTTTCTCCAAGCAACTATTCCACAGCAATTCATGCTTTACATGCATGTGCCTGTTCATGCTCTTGATGCTTAAACTCTTTTCATTCTTTACTCTACTGACGCGTTAATGGCAAATTCGGCATATCATGTCAGTCGGTGAATCTGAAGCTTGATTGAAAAAGGCCCAGGCTTCACAGGTCCTGGACGTCTTTGACTGTGAAAACCTAGTAGCGGTGTTCCCGCTGCAATCACTGACCACGGCTGGTGGAGTAATGTCAGCGGACTTGTGCAACCGCCCTCTCCCTTTCTGAAGCCGGACTTGCACTTACACTACCCCATCATCCTCCTCCACCATTGATGATGCACTCACCAGCTGCTGCTCAAAAGACCACATTGGATCCGCAATTTCATCATCATCACAGGTGACGTCCTCTTCCTCACAGTCTACATCCTCAAGCTGCAGGCTAGAAGCCACAGGCACTGTGAGACATTGCTGGCCACTCGGTATTTCTTCTAACAGACCAGTTTCCTTCTCCTCCTCTGAGGACATCAGCGATTGGGCTTCAGAGCAGAAAAAAATCATCCTTTTTGGCCTATTGATCCTTTGAAATACCTTCCGACCCCAACCGCATTGTGTCATCAAAAAGCTGTCTGTATATTGGGTTGGGTAAATTCAGGTTAGACTGATGATGATGATGATGACATTTTTGGCCGTGACTGAGAGGAAGAGGAGGTAAAACCGCTGGATACAGGGTGTGATAACCACTGGAGAACAGATTGGCGACGCTGTTCAGTAATGAAACACACAGAAAACCGAGCAAGCGATGACAGGCCTGATGGTCCTGCAACTGACGATGTGCTCGCTTGTGTGTTGTCCGGAGCACTGGAAGGAGTGCCTTGTCTTGTACCTCCATCTCCACTTCCTACGCCCCACCTTGCTTGCTTACCACCTCTAGTTCTCACCATGTTCAACGGTATAACGGTGTGTTATACAATTACTGAAGCCTCAAAACTGCAAAAATTAACTTTTCTGCACTCAGAATAAATTTCACCAACCAAACACTATTTCAAATACATTGCTTTTTGTAGGAGATTTGTAAAGGGTGCTTTATACAATTACTGAGCCTCCAAAACTGCAAAAATGAACCTTCACTAACCACTAATGTCGCAAAATAACAAGTTCTGGGTGTGGGAAAGATGCAGCCAGCAATACCTAAATCCCCAACTATTGCTATCTATGATTCCCTAAGCTTGCTGCACCCCCCCCCCCTAACTAACTACTTAAATAATATAAATAGCAGCTTTCACTGTCGCTAATAAGTAAATCTGGTGCCTGCATGCAAGCAAGCAGACAGAGAGCATAATACAGTACAGAGAGTGAGCTGCAAATGGCATTCAGAATGCAATACAGTGAAATATATATAACAAGATCATGTGATATTAGCAGACAGTGAAAATCCTACACCTCAGCGATGACGTATTTGACTCTTCTCAGTGCTCTGTACTGATTGGATGGCCGCCAAAAGTGAAGAACGGAACCTAACACTATTAAAATGGTGTGTCGAACGCAAACTTTTAATCGACCGAACAGTAAAATGTTTGGTTTAGATCAAGAAAAATGAGATATTCTAGTTAGACTTAAGTTTTCTCGAACGGTTCGATCAGCACTACTCATATGTAGTAATATGAAGTTAATTAGTAAAATCCTGTACTTTTCATTGCCCCATAGCCTGCAGAAAGGCGTCGTTACTGGGTCCACCAATCAATGAGCTGAGATATAGCAGAGGCCACATCGGTGAGTTGTATGCAGTGCTAAGAGGGTAAGATATATATAGATATTTATGTATACAGCTGATAGTGATGCCGAGCCCGGAGATGTGGCTATCGATTACGGGAAGTTTTCAGTGTGTGGCTAATTTCCCCAACTGCCTAGGTGCCGTCGATGGGAGGCACATACATGTGCAGCAGCCACTGCGATCGGGGACCGTATTGTTTAATTATAAAAAATTATTTTTATGAGCTCCTGCTGGCAGTGTCTGATGAATTCTTCAATTTTATAGCTTTCAAAGTATGGCAGTAGAGGGGACTCTAGGATGATTCTGACATCTGCTTTTGGTCATACGGTGCTGCAAGATCAGTTTACACTGCCACCTCCAAGACCACTTCCCCAGACCATGGTTCCAGTTCCCTTTGTGTTGGTTGCAGATGAGGCGTTTCCTTTGATGAACATTCTCCAGCCATTCCCTCACAGGGCACTGGATGTACAAAGGCGGGTATTCAATGCCCGGTTAACCCATGCCAGAAAAGTAATCAAATGCACCTTTGGAATCTTGACAAGTAAGTTTAGAGTCTTGTGGCATGCATTGCAGTTGAAGGACAACGTAGATCTTGTCATATAAGCAGCCTGTGTCCTACATAATTATGTCCGTGATTATTAAACAAGCAAGGCTATATATATTGGCAGAGAGTTCATCTTTCAAGACTGTCCACTGCCTTTCCCCACAGGGCATCCTTTTGAACTATTTCATGAGTCCCAAAGGTGCAGTTCAGTGCCAATTTGCCTGCCTCCATTGCGCAAGCTCTCTCTAGCACTGATGGCTGAGAACTAGTCATGTGTTTGTCTGCACTACATTGTTAACATCTGTGTTTTGTGTGGTCCTCATTATTGCAAAAAAAAAAATTCATTCGACAAAAAGGTTGCATACTTTTTGTTACTGACTATATGTTTGACATTTGTCTATCAGAAATTAAAATTGTTAATTTGCTTGATTTGTGTCTTTATTTGTATTGTTCTATGATAGATTTGTGTGTGTTGTCACACAACTTTCCAATACCTTGTTTGTAGTAATAATTAGTGTTAAACGAACCGTTCGGAAAAAGGTTAGTTTGGGACAAATGTTACGTATTTTCTAAATCCGAGCCGAATCTAATTTTTACCGCAAGTTTGGTAAAATTCAAGTTCGGGACATGCATTCGGCGCCATTTTCCCTTTCAGTTTCATCTGCTTCCTCCAGTTTTGGCAGCCAGCCAATCAGTGTAGAGCACAGAGGGGGTCAAAAACGTTACCACTGAGGGTGTAGGGATCTCACTGGCTGCTAAAATCACACGACCGTCTTATGTGTATTTCAGAGTATTTCCTATTGAACGCCTCTACGACTTTACTCTCTGTACTGAACACACTGCTGCCTCTGTGTGCTTGTTTGCCAGCAGGCAGAAACACCATTTTCTATCGATTTTACACAGGAAAACTGCTAGTTAGATTACTCGGGAGGAGGGGGCTAACTTAGGGAATCATACACATTATAGTTAGGGAGTTAGGGAGTTTTCTATAGCTTTTTTATAGTGTATAGTTTTCTATAGCTGGCTGCATTTTTCCCGTCTTTATTCAGAGTGCCCAAAAGTTAATTTCTCCTGTTTTGGGGGTCCAGCCACTGCAGAAGACACCATCAGCAAATCTGCTAGTGTTGCAGTATTGCTTCCAGGGTTCTGCCATAAGACCCCATTTCACAGATATTCCATAGAAAAAATTCTGTTTTTAATCCTATTTGCCAGCTGCAAAGTATAGGCATTTAAGAACACTGGGCGACATGTATGAAGATCGGCGCGTCGAAGCGCCTGTTTACACGGTTTTTTTTCGTGAAAACTGCGCCTGATGTATGTCGGCGCCTGAAGTGCGCTCATAAATGCGATGTAAAGTTCCCTGCGCCTCGCCTGCGCCTAACATGTGTTAAGTTTAGAGACAGGCTGGAAATCAACGAAAAATCATTAAGCATGGTAGTGATGTGAAAATATGTATTTTTGCTTCTTTCACCTTCTATTCTATTTAGTATATACAGCAAGAACCAGCACAGCACAGGTCTTGCTGGGACCAGTGGTCCTCAAAGCCGGATTTATACTGTACTTTCACACGGCTTATTTCGGTTCGTATTTACGGACGTATTTACGTCCGCAAATACATCACCAAATAAACTTAAAATAATGAACAACTAGCTTAGAATTGATGCCAATGAAAAATACGGATGTATTTGCGGGCGTAAATACGTCCGTAAATACGCCCGCAAATACATCCATATTTTCGATTGGCATCAATTGTAAGCTAATTGTTCATTATTTTAGCCTGATTTGGTGATGTATTTTTCGGACGTAAATACGTCCGTGAATACGAACCGAAATAAGCCGTGTGAACATAGAAATCCTACTTGGAGGACCAAAGGTCCCAGCAAGACCTGTGCTGTGCTGGCTCTGCTGTATATACTTAATAGAATAAAAGGTGAAAGAAGCAAAAATACATGTTAAAAATTAACATCAGTACAACATCATCATTGGCTTATTTAATGTAAAATAAGTTTAATTTTCTCCGTATTTTTAAGACTTTTTATAGCTGATATTTCTTTTCTTTGGAGATCTTATATATCTTTCCTTTAATTTTAAATGATTAACTTTTTCAATACATTGAATATTTTTTAATACAAATTTAAAATTTTACTTTATTAAAAATTTAAATTTTTATAGACAACTTTTTTTTTTTTTGGTACTTTTAACAGTATCCTAGGCACATTTCCCCCTTACAATAATTCAGCTTCACTGGCCCCCCTCGACTCAGGGAGACCCATTGAAAAGGTCGCGTGTTTTGAGCGTAATACCTCACTTTGCCGACCACATTCCTATGCGTTGGGTGTTTTGAATTTTGGGCGTCCGCCCCAGAACGCCACGCCCCCCTTTATGTTAGGAGCATTCCCAAAATTTGGTGAAGCTTGTGTAACATCGCATTTGGGGGTCCGACATGGAGCGGCACAGTGAGGGCAGTACACGCCCGAAAACAGCGAAAAGCCCCATAATACATGTGCCCCCTGTTTATTTGCTGCCTTTGGAGTACAGTTCTTCAGTAAGGAAATGTGAAAAATCTTTACCTTTTTAATATTTATATTTATGAACATAGAGCGAACTAGAGGTTGTAAGCGAGCAAGGAGTGGTGTAGGACGTAGAGGTACGAGACAATACGCTCCTTTCAGTGCTCCGGACAACACACAAGCGAGCATATGATTACTGTAGAGCATCGCCAGTCTGTTCTTCAATGGTTAACACAACCTGCATCAAGCAGTTTTACCTCCACTCCACTTTCTCTCAGTCATAGCCACAAATGTCGTCATCGCCATCGTCAGTCCAACCTGAAGCAAACACAACCCAAATGTCACCCAATGTACAGACCGCTCTAGATAATCCATATTCTGAAGAAGTCTTTGATGACACAATGCGGTTGGGATCAGAAGGCATTTCAAAAGCTCAAGAGGCTAAAGAGGATAATTTTATTTTCTCTGACGCCCAATCGCTGATTCCTTCAGAGGAGGAGAAGGAAGCTTTTCTGTCGGCAGAAATCCCAAGCGGTCAATAATGCTTAGCAGTGCCTGTGACTTCTAGCTCGCAGCTTGAGGATGTAGACTGTCAGGAAGAGGAAGTCTCCTGTGATGATGAGGACATTGCGGCTCCAACGTGGTCTTTTGAGCAGCAGCTGGCTAGTGCATCATCAGTGGAGAAGGATGATGGAGTAGTGACAGTGCGGGTCCGGCCTCAGAAAGGGAGAGGGTGGTTGCACAAGTCCGCTGACATTAATCCGCCAGCCATGGTCAGTGATGGCAGCGGGAACACCGCTACTAGGTTTTCACCATCGAAGAGGTCCAGGACCTGCGAAGCCTGGGCCTTTTTCCATCAAGCCTCAGATTTGCAGACTGACGTCATATGCCAGATTTGCCATCAACTCATCAGTAAAGGAAAGAATCTAAAGAATTTAACCACCACTAGCCTGAACAGGCACATGCATGTAAAGCATGAATTGCTTTGGAAGAGCCACTTGGAGACAAAAGGCCACAGAGGTCCTGGGCTTCCAACCATTGTGACCTCTTATGCCGCCTCCTCCTCCTCCACGACCAAGCCCAAGCGGTCCTCTGCTGATGTTGTGCCGGAGCAGCATTGGCAAGCACCATCCCTAGTCCCAGACACTGTCGGCCGATTCCCACCACCAGCAACACAGTCTACACCTTTCCCTTCCACCAGTCTGACCTGACGACATACAGCGGCCAGTCTGGCAGCCAGCCTTCTGTGTACCAGGTGTGGGAGCATAAGAAACTCTTTCACCCCAAACATCTCAAAGCCAAAAGCCTGCTTGCCGGTATTGTCAGGCTGTTGGCCTTGGAAATGTTGCCTTTCCGCCTGGTGGACACAGATGGGTTCTGCCATGTCATGGCCCTGGCATGTCCCCAATATCAGATGCTGAGCAGGCATTTCTTTGCCAGAAAAGCGATCCCTGCTCTGGCCAGCCACATTGCAGAAAAGATCTCCAGCTCGTTGGCTGCATCTGTGTCCACCCCAAAATCCATCTCATTACAGACACATGGGATAGTAAGCACGGTCAAGGGCATTACATCTCACTGACTGTCACTGGGTGAGTTGGGTGGATGACAGTGCCTCTGGTATGGGTCTCGGCCGACACTCTTCAACACTGCTGGGATGTGCAGAGTCAAGATCCCCAACCTCAACAGATCACGTGCAAGAGAATCCAGGCGTTCTAATTAATTTTTTTGGAGGGCCATAAAACAAAGGGAAGATGTGGAAGTCTGCGCACTAGACCAACCATGGCTGGGTGATAAGAACCTGGGCCCGGCAATGTGGTGTTCAAATGGGAGAATTTTTTTTAGATTATGACATCCTTGCCTGGCAAAATGAACCTGGTTTTGCAGAAAAATTTCTCAGGCCCTGGGTCTTTATGTTGCTGAGTAAGGGGAGAGGGTTTAGCTCACCTTCCGGGGTTCCACCTGCTTTGGACTGGCAGCATTACGGTATGTTGGCCTCCCGTAACGTTATTGTTGACTTTGGCAACATGTTGGAATTCCACCCCCCTTACATGCTCCCGAATTTTGGCAGCAGGTAATGCCATTATGAGTAAGAGGCCACAAAATGGTCGCAGGCTGCCCCCTTTTAGCATGACCGTTTGGGTTTATTTTTTTGAACAAGCATTAGCTTTGTGGCCAAAAGGGTTGGGAGTGTGGAGGAGGATGGGGGACACAGAGCCCCTTTCTCGCCCGGGGGTTTTAGAAGGCCCCCTGTTTCCCAATTGTATCGGTCTTCTTGGGTGGGGGGTTTAAAGGGCCCTGTGGGTGCGGACTGCAGTTCAGTCAAGAGTAGAGAGTATGACACTAGCCAGGCCTTTTTGAAGGTCAGGATGAGGAAATGGAGAAGATGATGAGGAGGGGGGGACACAAACGGTACGTTACCCTTGGTGTTAAGAGGTTGGCCCCACATTTAGGAGGAGGAAGAAGGGAGGGGATTTGGTTAGTGCCCCTCGACCCCCCGGCTTGGGGGATCCTGGGGCATTCACAATGGTGTTTGGTGTATTTACCCGCACATGACCCCCGATTAAGGCAATCAAAATAAAAGTATTAGGGTGGCCCCCCTCCTTGATCCCCAAATTAAAATAAAAATGGCAATTTCTTCCCCCCACACAAATTTACGAACCAGGAATTTGAGCAGGCTATTGACAACTGAGAATTGTTGCGCCCTTTTCAATGTATGCCCCGGTGGAAAAAATGTTAGCAATGTGAAAGGGAGTAGAATGGGAAGTACCGCGTACAGCAGCAGCCGGCCCGTTGGGAAACCCCTAGTTAAATTTTTAATTTTTTTTACCACCCCACCAATGTTTGCAAGGAGGGCGTCGGACACAGAAAAAAGGGGGGGGAAGTTGGAAACCCAAAAATATCATCCCAATTGAAAAAATGGGTTGGAGATCATGTTGTGGGTTGTTTTAGAAAAAAAGGATGGTGAACTTTACAAAAAGAGCTATGATGAAAAAAAAGTATGTGGGAATATGAAGTAACATTAAGAATCTGCCAGAAGTTAAAGTTGGGGGAAATGGGTTTTTCCCCAAAGGCAATGACCCGAAGCATACTGCCAAATGCTAAATTGGTTAGGATAACCAAAAAAAACCACGTTTTCGTAAGAGCTTCTTCAAAGGGAATTCCTTGATTCCCCTTGAAGAAGCTCTTAGCGAAACATGCGTCTGGGTTCTGCTCCGCTCCATACATTGGTTGGCTGTGGTTTAAGTATGTATTAGGTCATACATTTGTATTATGATTTTGGATATTATGTCCCAGCCTGTGATTTTATTTGCTACGGATTATTGTTTTTTGGAGGTGGTAGCAGTTGTTTGTTGGGGTGATATATCTTTGTTTTGTTTATTTATTTTTTTATATTTTTTGATGATTTAAAAAGATGTATTTTTACTTTAAGGTTGTTTTTGGTTTGTTTTGGTATTATTTTTTGGTTATAATATTTTTTGGTTTGATTTTTTTTAAAGTAACCAATTAATGTTTTGAAGTGGCCTCAAAAAGCCTTATCTCAATTTAAGAAAATTTATGGGCAAAACTAAAAAAAGGAGGTGCGAAGGAACCTAAAACAGGCTCAGTTAACCAGTTTTCAGAAGGGAGGGCCAAAATTTCCCACCCAATTTTGTGAGAAGTTTTTTGGGGAAAGGGTATAAAAACCCCTTTGACCCAAATCATTTTGTTTTTGTAATGGGTAATGGCTTTTCCTGCCCGAGTGGCCTTTCAGGATGTTTATACAGTAACGTTTCATGTGGAATGACAAACTTACCAACTTGCCCCATCTTACAAGGCTTTTGTTTTGTTTTTTGGGTTGAATGCAATGTCGGACCCAAACAATTAATAATTACATGTTTGTAAGGCCCAAAAAAAAAAAGCATCCCCTCAATTCAGCCTATTGGCTAAAATTTTAAACCCGAGAAAGCAAAAACCCCTATGAGGTAGAGGCCCCAATTTTCTTTTGGGGAAAAAAAAAAATTTCCCCCTCCCAAATTTGGGAATAAAAATAAATCCCTGGAAATGACCCTTTTCCAGAATCCTATTTCTTAACTTTTTATACTATTTTCGTCCCGAAAGCTCCCCGACCTTTTTTGAACTTGTTATTTAAATTTACCCTGGGCAATTTTCCCCTGGAGAGAGTTCCCCAGTCTCCTGATACAGTAAAGAATCCCTTTTTATGTTTATGTAGAACTTTTTTCCTCAAAATTAGAGGATGTCCCCCCTTTTTCGGGTACGTTGATATAAATAATTTGAGAGAGATTTTTTTGACTTTTTAAAATATTTATATATTATTTTCATCTTGAGACAAGAACCACCCCTTTTGAGCAGTTGTGGCTGGACCCTTCCCTCTTGTTGTATTTGCATATAAACCCTTTAAAAGATGAAAAGGCCCCTTCGGTTCTGGGAATTGCATTTCCAAGATGATCCAGATTGTGAAACCCCCAAAATTTTTTCTGATATTTTCTGATTTTTTTCACTTTCCCCTGTGTTAACAAGAAAATTTTGTTTCTGGTTTCGTTTAAAATACATC
>JAODAL010031281.1:0-48667 GCA_025379985.1 Phyllomedusa bahiana
GCACGTCAACTCCATACGTTTTTTTGTGCCATTTTTTGGGGCCTACTCCTTTTTTTTGCCACCTCCAGAATGTCATTGTGCCACTCTCTGACCTCATGCTGCTTTGGCTGCCGCCGTCACCTCCACACTCTGTCACTGATGTTGCCACCTGAGCCCTCAGCTTTTTTTCTTCCAGCTTTCGCTGCCATGACTTTATCAGGCTATATTCCCCCTTCAATTTTTTGGTCAGTTTTGCCCTCTTAAGTGCCCAGGGAATTATATAGTGAAGCGATTCTAAGAGCGGCGGCAGTCATGTGCGTGTCATACTAAAACACAACATTGTATGAAGACCAAACCAAGCTCCCTCTTCATATTTAAGCATGGCACAACGTTCTACAGCACCCTGCAGGCTCTGTGCAGCCTGGAAATAGCTGTTTTTTAACGTGATTCGTCCCGAAGTAATTCGGAACGAAGTTATTTTTGTCGGGAAATTCGGCGAAGTCACCGAATCGAATTTTTGAGAAATTCGCCCATCTCTACTTATAATCTATGTGGGTGTAGGGTGAGATAAAAAAAAGAAATGTTTGGTTTACACAATGGTACAGCCATCTTCCATAAATATGGAGTAGTAACCATAACAGCATATGAACCAGACACCCAAACAGTACATCTACGGTATATACAGACAGAATATCTATATACAGATATAACATCTATATACAGATAGTACATCTTTATAGGGATAGAACATCTATATACAGATAAGTGCCCATGAGTGCCCAAGTGCATGGCGTGTCAGGAATGTGTGTGACTGAAAGCGGGGGGTGGGGCGTTTGGTTATAAATACTTTCAGCCACTTTACTTCTTTAATAAACTTTCAGACTACTAATAATTGAATAAAGCAGAAAGTAGCATTGATTAATCAGTTCTGTTGGTGATTTCTAGCTATTCCTTATTAGGGTCCGTCCACACGGCATGGCTTTTTGTTCAGATTTTCATAGGGTTTGCGGATTTGCAAACCATCTGAAAACTGAATCCATCCCCATAGAATTTATGAGAAAATCCATTCAGTCGTCTACACTGAACGGATTTTCAGCCGCCGGCGTTTACGAAAAACTTGGAGCATGCACAATCTTCCGCCTGGTTTTTGGACAGAAGGTGTGCAATTCAAAGGTTATAGGGGACAGACACATTCAAAAACCATGGACAGAAACATCCCCCAAAACCTTTGAAAGACAATAAAATACCGGCTGAACTCTTAAACAGAATCCAACCAGCATTTTACATATGCAGTGTGGACCGACCCTTACAAAGTTGTGAACGTAACAACAATATAACTGTTGATAATAAGGAAGAGCCAATGGTTACAGGATTAACAAGCTTTTCAGCAATAATTTACTCAATTTAGTTTCTTCTTTGTTTTTCTTTGCATATATTCAATTCACCAGTAAATGCCAAAGCTGTATTCATGACTAATTAAGGTTTTTTTTTTGCTATTCTGGCAAATGAAAGAACCTTTTCTGTTTAGCATGAAACATAAATAAGAGACAGTTTACATAGTGTTAAAAACTACATCTGTGTTATCCATTGGGATACCATAAGAAATGGTACCCAGGGAGATACTGGGAGGTGGCCAAGGCTGCCCTATAGAAATCACTAGAGCAAAAAATAGTGCTATTGGGCAATGTTTTCTCTACTTGCCAGCTGTATACTTTTTATGTGTAAAATGCGAAAGCAAAGCAGACCACACTTATGTATCCCACATGAGAAGTGTATAATGTTAGCAAATTGAGCAACAGTTGTCCAAATAGGACTATGTTCACTCTCTTCATACCTATGTGGCATCTAGTTCCCAGTATCCATCAGAATACTTTTTTTTTCCTGCTACCCCAATGGATACTGCAGACATAGTGCGACATGTCAGAAAAGAGGCGCCTCCACACCAGTTGTAAGGCGCATTAAATGAGTGTAAAGTGCGCCTCAATGTATGAGCCTGTCATAAATTTAATGTGTGGTAATCCTAGCATAGTATAGCATATTTATCCGCATAACGAGGCAAATAGCTAGCTAACCTAGGTGCATAGCTTAGGGGCATTCAAATGTGTCATGTCTGGTGCAAACTGTGACTAATTTTGGTGTACAGCAGTTCATATATGTAGAAAATAGGATTACGACAGTTTTTTTGGTGTACAATACACCCCAAAAAATGGTGCACCTCTTTTCTGACATGTCGCCCATAGTGTATAAAGCTGTATGAACGATCTATAAATTTGATTACAATACCTCCTTCCTTTTTTCAATTACACAGATGTTTATAGTTCAGAGTGACTCTTTCCACATTGCATTAAACAATGTATCCTGCTATGATCCTTTTCATAAGTTTGCAAAGACTGTTAACTGTATAAGACATCATTAACTGTGATGGAACATACTAGACAATGCAATGCTTTCTAAAATATATGGTTCCTTATGTGAAATAACAGATTTCATTTTTATGCGCCTATTAAAAGTGTAGAACGCGCCTGATTTATGAACCCGCTCTTCTAAGGATCATAAATCAGGCACATTCTGGCGTATAAATGCATGCATAGAAAGCATGAATTGCTGTGGAATAACTCTGTGCTCTGACCTGTATTCAGAGGCTGATGAGTCCTACTACTGACAGCCAGTGAGATAAAGATCAACAGGTCAGCTGCTATAGGGATTTCAGGAGCTGATGCACTACTACTAACAGGGATAACTCAAAATCAGTAGGACATTTGTAATTAAAATATCTTGCAAAGCGGCTTGTTTTTTTAAGATATTTTAATTAAAACCCCAACTTGTTAGTGAGACAACCCCTTTAAGTCTGTGAATGATTCTACATCTTCAGGCTCCCTCCTCTTGTTCTGGGTGTTTGTCTGTACAGCAGTGATTGATTTATCATCTCAGCTGTTTCCAACTGATCCTGAGAGAGTGATATGAGTGCTGGAGGTTTGTAAAGAGCAGTTCACAATGCTACAGTGCTCTAACAGTGTTTTCTAGGTGACTTCTCCAGACAATGTTGCACATCATTGATTGTGCCCTGCAACATTTTCAGACAGCCTCAGGCTTGAGTAAAAGATTAAATGAGCCCATTGTTTCCAGTTTCTGTACCAACTTCTTAAGAATACTCTCTGAGGGTATGCCACAAATACCATATATATTCCTAAATTCGCTGTGACATCACTTAAACGAATTGGTGACCCAACAGGCTTGCACAATTAAATTGTGCTGCTCAGTGCTGTCCACCATCATCCTGGTAAAAAGCTGAGTGACTACGTGAAGCAGAGGAAAGAAACTGAAGTCACAGGCAGAGGTTAAATAATGCAAACGCTGTCCCATAACTACCTCATAGACACAGGGGCATCCTGTCCTTTTCAAAGACAATTATACAAAGATGCACAGTGTATGTTGTGTCATTCAGATTGCTTTGTCCTGATGAGAGTTGTTAAATAATTTCTGCGGCCTGTTCTAAGTGAATCTCCCTGTATGGCATGTAAGAAAAATAACTGAATATGGGGCAAAACTAGTATTCAGTTGGGGAGGGGAAGCGGACAATAGTAAAGCATAGAATGATGCATCTTTTGATTTGTTTGTGCCCATTTCTTTTTAATAAACAAGAAATGGATTTAGGATCACAGTTGAATCGATGGATCTCTGCTAGGGTAACCAGTTCTTATCAAGAGACCCTAATACTTCAAGACCTAATAGTGCAGTACTAATCAGCCAACCCTTATGGACAATCACTTTACTTTGTATTTTTTTATTTTTCATTGACAATTTTCAAGATAAAGAATTAGAAAAAGAGATTACCAGTTGAGAATGTTTTAAAATGTGTGTTTTCCTAACACTACATAATGGTTCATACATAGTTAAGTTGGTATTCCAATTTTAGAGATTTATTCCATTGTCAGGAGCCTTATTTTTCAGTGATGTTGGGCAGTGTCATATGACTGCTGCAACCAATGAGAGGCTAGAGTACATATTAGTCGACTGCCAGGAGCAGAAGACCCGAAAAGAGGACTAGCAGATAAATCACTGGAGTGAACAATGAATAAGGTTTTTTTTTTTTTTTTTTTTTTTTTTAACACTATACTCTAATTAAATTAAAAAAGGGGAGGTGGACGACCTCTGTAAGTATTGGAACTACACCATATATACTGTCATACTATACTTGAGTTATAAACTCAGTTGCCATATTTAAAAATCTTTAAGAACTAAAACTCACCACTATCTGATGTGTTTCAAGTGACTGCTCTAACTAACAGATATACCATGTATAATCTGCAAGTCAAGCAGTTGCTCAAAATGCATTAATAGATTGTTTTAAAACTTTTTTTTATTAAAGTTTTGATGTTGTAACATTTCTTTTGATGCAGTCGGTTATTATTTTCGACACTGAGCTGCAATTTATTCTGTGGTCAGTGCATCCCTGCAAGTTACAACCTATTGGAGTCTCTTTTGATCTGCCATCCTAGTATCAGTGAGCAATTATTCCTTTTTTCTTTTGACTCATTGCAGAAAAAATATCAGAAACTCAAACTTTGGTTTCCCCTTGGTCTAAGATAGAAGTGACTCGTAACATTTAGTCATAAGGTATTGTGTTCATAAAGATAACAACATGCAAGACTGGTTAACATGATCAGCTTTTTAGATGGAGTTTTTGAAGCTAAAAGCAGGAAAGAAACATAATTGGAGAAGATATATCAAGGAAAGACTGAAACTTTTTTTTTGTTTTAAATCTATCTTGGCTTAGGTTTCAAAAACTGCATCTAAATTGCTGAACATATGAACCCATCCTGAGAATGACCATAGATCAGTAAATGACAAAATTTGGTAACTACTTGTCATTTACTTGTCGAGATAGTGGCATCTTTATACTTGGTTACATTAATCATTTTACCTCAGATATAAGTGGGGTTATCCCAGGTCAGTGCTGGCTACACCATCACAGGGCTATTAACCAAGGGTCAGACAGAGCCCCTCTCTCCTCAGGTTGTAATCTGACTTTGTATTTACTACGTACGCTCTTCTGTTAGTGAATGATAAGTTCTTCAGCTCCTCAGGTGCTATGCCTGTTTGCTGAAGACACGTACATTAAATAAAAAAAATATATATTTGTTCATTCCTATTGACAAAAGGATCACACGGTATCAGAAGATGTTACTTTATCTATGCCTGATCTTTAGGGTTAAACATTTCCATTTACTTTTTTCTATTCTACAGTTTATTAGGTCATTATATGTAATTTCTGTGGCTCCAGAATGTATTGCTGTGAGTAATTTATAGTACTTATTAATAGTTACTGATTTTGGGTTATCTTACAGATGTAGCAAAGTTTAAGTTTGTGGTGATATCATGGCTTTTCATGTTATCTGACCTTAGATCACAGCAGAAGCTGTTGAAAAGGTGAGATAACTTTCTGTGCTGTGATATCATGGTTGGTTATCTTTGTTCCATCTGTAACCATCTGTATCTTATTATACTAAATAGCTCATTGGGTGTTGGACAAATTAGTGTATTTTACAATTGTCTCTTACATCCCTATGTCATGGTTCAGTATACAGTCTTTTCTAGAATCCATTGTAGACTGAGAAATACATAGGATTCTGGTGATTTTTTTTTTGTTGTTCTTTTTATGATTAAACAGATTTTTTTTTTTTTCAGCAAAAATTTTTTTATTACATATCAAGAATGGTACATAACATAATATAACTTTTTCTGAAGCAAAAGAAAAGAAAAAGAACAGCAACAAAATGCCATGTCGTAAAACATCAAAAGCAGAAATAGCAATGTCCTTATTTTCAGTAATGTCAGATTCAGTTAATAACAACAATACATGTTGAACATGTAAATTTATCATATATCAGAAAATTTTCAATTACATAACTATACTGGATTAACTCGTATTTGTTATTCTTCATTCAATATGAAAGTGTTGTGATTATCCTGTTTTTTAAAAAAAAAAAATTTTTGGGGCCCAAAAAAAAAAAAAAAGGGGGTTTTAAAAAAAGGGCCCTTTTCCCGGTTTTTCCAAATTTTGGGGGAAAAAGGTTTTTTTAAAAATTTTTTTTTTTCCCCCCGGGAAAAAGGTTTGGGCCCCTTTTTAAAAAAAAAATTTTTTTTTGGGGAAAAAACAAAAAAAAAGGGAAAAAATTTTTTTTTTTTTTTTTTTTTTTTTAAACCAACCCAAATTTTTTTTTTTTTTTTTTTTCCCCTTTTTTTAAAATTTTTTAAAAAAATTTTTTTTTTGGGGGGGGGGAAAAAAAAAGAAATTTTTTTTTTTCCCGGGGGGTTTTCTTTTAAAAATTTTTAAAAAAAGGGGGGGGGGGTTTTTTTAAAAAATTTTTGGGGGAAAAAAATTTTTTTTTTTTTTGGGGGTTTTTTTTTAAAAAATTTATTTTAAAAAAAAAATTTTTCCCTTTTTAAAAAAAATTTTTTTAAGTTTTAAAAAAAATTTAAAAAAAAGGGGGATTAAAAAATTTTTTTTTTTTGGGGGGTTTTTTTTTTTTTTTTAAAAATTTTTTTTTTGGGTTTTTTTTTAAAAATTAAATTTTTTTTTAAATTTTTTTGGAAAAAAAAAAAAAAAAAAAATTTTTTTTTAAAAAAAAAAAAAAGGGGGGGTTTTTTGGGAAGGTTTTTTTTTTGGGGGGGGGGAAAAATGGGGGGGGGGGGGTTTTTTAAAAAACCCCTTTTTTTGGGGGGGGTTTTTTTTGGGGGGGGGGGGGGGGTTTTTCCCAAAAAAGGGGGGGGGGGGTTTTTTCCGGGGGGGGTTGGGGGGGGGGGGGGGGGGGGGGGGGGGTTTTTTTTTTGGTTTTTTTGGGGGGTTTTTTTTGGGTTTTTTGTTGGGGGGCTTTCCCCGGGGGGGGGGGGGGGGGGGGGGGGCCCAAAAGGGGGGTTGGGGGTTGGGGGGTTTTTTTAAAGGTTAAAAAAATTTTTTGGGGGGGGGGGGGGGGGGGTTTTAAATTTAAGGGGGGGGCCCCCCCCCCCCCCAAAAAAAGGGGGGGGGGGGGGTTTTTGGGGGGGCCCAAAAAAAGGGGGGGGGGGGAAAAAAGGGGGGGGTTTTTGGGAAAGGGGGGGGGGGGGGGGCCCGGGGGGGGGGGGGGGGGTTTTTTTTTTTTGGGGGGGGGGGGGGTTTTTTTGGGGGGGGGTGGGGGAAAAGGGGGGGGGGGGGAGGAAAAATTTTAAGGGGGGGGGGGGGGGGGGGGGGGGGGGAAACACAACGGGGGGGCAAAAGGGGGGGGGGGGGGAAAAAAAAAGGGGGGGGGGGGGGTTTTGGGGGGGGGGGAAAAGGGTTTGGGGGGCCCCCCGGGGGGGGGAAAAAAACCCGGGGGGGGTTTTTGGGGGCCCCGGGGGGGGGGGGGGGGAAAAGGGGGGGGGTTTTTTTTTGGGGGGGGGGGGGGGGGGGGGGGGCCCCTTTTTTTTTTTTTTTGGGGGGGGGGGGTTTGCCAAAAGGGGAAAAAGGGGGGGGGGGGGGGGTGTTTTTTTTTTTTTTGGGGGGGGGGTTTTGGGGGGGGGGGGCCCGGGGGGGGGGGGGGGGGGTCGGTGGGGTTTTTGGGGGGGGGGGCGGGGGGGGGGGGGGGGGGGGGGGGTTTTTTTGGGGTGGGGGGGGGGGCGGGTGGTGTGTGGGGTTTTGTGGGGGGGGGGGGGGGGGGTTTTTGGGGGGGGGGGGGGGGGGTTGGGGGGGGGGTTTTGGGGGGGGGGGGGGGTTGGGGGTTTTTTTGGGGTTGGCCCCCCCCCTTTTTTTTTTGGGGGGGGGTTTTTGGGGTTTTTTTTTTTTTGTTTTAAAATTTTTTTTTTTTTTTGAAAATTTTTTTTAAAAAATTTTTTTTTTTTTTAAAAAAATTTTTTTTTTTTTATTTTTTTTTTAATCGTCGCTTTTTCTTTTTTTATATTTTTTTTTACATTTTTTTTTCCTTTTTTTTTTTTTTTTTTTTTTTTTTTTTTTTTTTTTGGTTTTTTTTTTTGGGGTTTTTTTTTTTTTCTTTTTTTTTTTTTTTTTTTTAAAATTTTTTTTTTTTTTTTTTTTTTAATTTTTTTTTTTTTTTTTTTGGGGGGGGTTTTGGGGAAAGGGTTTTAAAAAATTTTAAAAAAAATTTAAAAAAATTTTTTTAAAAAACCCCCAAAAAAACCCAAAAAGGGCCCCCTTTTTTTAAAAAAAAGGGGGGGTTTTTTGGGTTTTTTAAAAAAACCCCCTTTTTTCCCCCCCCCCCCTTTTTTTTTTCCCCCCCCCCTTTTTTAAAAGGGGGAAAAGGGGGTTTGTTTTTTTGGTTTTTTTTAAAAAGGGAATTTGAAAGGGGGGTTTTTTTAAAAGGCCCTTTATTTCCCGGCTTGGGGGGAAAGAGATGGTTAAAAAACCCGGGGGGGGTTTTGGCCTTTGGGTTTTGATGGTATTAAAGAGACCCGGGGGCAGATTGGGGATAAGATGGGCGAGAAAGTTTAAAATACTCATTAATAGGGCCCTCTGGGCCAGGAGATTTTTGCATTTTTTAATTTTTTTGAAAATCCCCCCTCATTTTTGGGGGGGTTTATAAGGGGAGTTAAGGGGGTAAAATTTACCTTGGTTTAAGGGGGGGAGTTTATATTTTTATTTTAAAAATTTGTCCCAAAATCTTCCTTTTTCACTGTGGGAAAGTTCTTTTCTGAACTAAGATTGTTAGGATCTTTTGTATGTTTTTCAAATGCGTTTAAGGGAAAATTTTTTGGGATCGTATATTTTTTTTGTTTATTGGGGGGTGTAAATTTTACGGGTTTTTTGGATTGGGTTGGGGTTGTTTGATCCTTTTGGGTAGGTTCTTTCCGGGGGCTATCACCCCGTAAATGAAATTTTCCAAAGAAATTTTTTAGAAAGATCTCATATTGTTTAAAATGCTTTTGCCCCAATTGCCCTTTTGGGGAGAAGCAAGTTTTTCTTTTTTGTGAAGGATTTTAAAAAAAAATTGGATGTTTTTAAATTTTTTTCTAAAAATTCGTGGGGGTCCCTTTTTTCTGTTACCCTTTTTTTAGTTTAATTTTTCATAAATATTTCTTTATAGCTTTAAAAAGCGCCCCCCAAAGGGTTTTTTTCCCGAAAGGGGTCGAAGGAAAATTTTTGTCCAAAATTTTTTTTAAGGGAATTATTAATTTCTGAAAGGGTTTTTTTCATGGTTTAAGTAAAAAGTTGTTAAGGGCCCTGGGGTTTTGAAAAGGGGGGAAAAACGATCTTGTTGGGGAAGATAGGTTTGGGGGAAAGATTGACCATGTGATATGCCCAAATTTTTGAGTTTAAAGACAATTAAAAAATTTTTGTCCCAATTTAAAAAGGAAAAAATCAAATTCCCCCGGTGAGTTTTTCCTTTCGCAAGGGAGGTGTGAAAATTTTTTTCTTTGGGGGGGAAAAAAGCCAAGGATCTGTAAAATTTCCCCCAATATTAATTTTTTTTAAATTTTTTTTTTGGGGGGTGGTTTAGGGGCAACCTTTGGATCTATTTGTGTTCTAACTATTACCCTAAATTAAAAAACTCCACAAATCACCAGGGTTTCCCTTTTAAATAGCTTTTGGTTTTGGTGAGGGAAATTTTGGAAACAAAAGGGTGCCTGATGCGTTCGGACATATACGTTCTAGTGTATATAAAATGAATTCCCAAATTGCATTGTAGAATTTTATTCGCCCTTTGGGGGGCGAAAACGATTGTATATGGGAAAAAAAACAAAACCTTTTATTTTAAAAAATTTTAAACCCCAGCTTTTTCAGATCCAGCCAAGTGGAAGCATGAGGGGAAAATTTTTTTGTTTAAGTCTAAAAATTTCTTTATTTTTGTAGGTGGTTTCCTGCAAGCCCTACTACATCTGCACGGGGAAAGTGAGTACATCTTTTTTTTTATAAAAAGGGGATCTTTGAAAAGGAGAAATTGGGGCCCTTTACATTTAGTACATAAACTTAATAAACCCCTAATGGAGAAGTAAAAAAAGAAAGATCCCCATATGTATTTTTAACATTGCATTTCTTTTTAAAAATATATAAGCAGGTCAAGGAAAAATTAAAAACATGGCAATAATAAACATTAAAAAAAAAGGGAAATTTTTTCCCAAACAATTTGAGCCCAAAATTTGAACGTTGAAAAATGTTGAAAATAGAAAAGCAGTAGAAAAGTATTTCCATCAAAGGAAAAAAAACATGGGGCAAGTCAAAATTGGGCCCATTTCCAAAAAAAAACATTGAAAAAGGACTTGGATAGCTCCATTGACAGAAGGGAACCCCATAGCAAGTTAAAGGGTTTTAAAAAGAAAAAAAATTTTTTTTTAAACCCCGTTTTGCATTTGAAACTGGGTCTTATCTGACCACAGAGTGTGATTATTCCGGGGTTTTTTTGTTTAAATTTTAAAGGAATGCCCTTGTGAAAAATAGAAGGTTCCCAATTTTTTTAGGGAAAGGCTGGTCTTTGGAGTTTGGCATAAAAAAGGGGGCCATTTCCCCGGGCAATTATTAAATTTAAATGGGAAAACCCATGATTTTATTTTCCCTTTTCTCGTTGGATTCTTGTGTAAAGGCTGGAACTCTTTCCTTTAAGATGGTTGCAGAGGATAAATCCCGGGAAAATGGAAATTGTTGGAAACGGGTCTGGAAGGGTCCGGTTTTTTTCTTAAAGGCCCCTTTGAAATTCTCCCTTTAAAGTTTTTAGAAATTTATTTGGGGTATAGTGTCTCTCGGAATTGTTGAGGTAGGTTTTTTGGGGTTTTGGGATCCCGTGGATTTTCCCATCGATCTTAGGTCAGAGTTGAAGAAGTTTTGGGAAGACGAGAGCCCCTCAGATCGTTAGGGAAGGTTTAAAGGGCGGCAAATTGAATTTTAGGGGGTCCCCCGGTTCTAAAAATTATTACGCCCGGATCGGTCCCCTAGATCAAAAATTTTTTTAGGGCCCGATGTTGAAATTCCTTTCTAAAAACATTATTACCCAATTAGGGGAAATTTTGGGGGAAAAAGCAAATTTGAAAAACTTGGGTTTTTCCAAAATTTTTTTGGGGGGGTATGATTTAAAGTCTTTTTTGAGCTCCCCCTCATCTGTTTAATATCAATTGCAAAGTTGAACCCGGGAAAAATGAGAACGTTGCTGGAAGGGGGGAAAATTTTTTTTTCCGCAAGGGAATCAGGAAGGGTAAGGTGTTTAAAAAACTATGAGGGTGCCCTTTGGAAGAAAAGGATCGGGGGCGATGGGGGGAAAATTGTAAACCCCCTTTTGTTAAAAACCAAATTTTTCGCCCCCCCTCCCGCCCACCCGCCAGGGTTTTCATAGGGCCTCAAAAAAAACCCCAAAGGCCTTTGGGCCGTAAAAATTGGGGGTAGCCCTTTCACCCAATCTTTTGGCTACTCCAGTAAAAAGCCAAATGACACCGTACCCAAAAATATTAAATTGTATTGTATTGTATCTTAAAATTTTATATATAAAATATATTGTATATATATATAATGACCCAACAATGATTTCAGTTTTGTCTCACCACAGGACATGTCTCCAGAACAGTAGACATGTTTGTTCCTGTGTGCACTTGCAACCATTAATTTGGCTTTTATATGTTTCTTTTGGCGTAATGGCTTCTTCCTGGCAGAGTGGCCTTTCAGCCCATGTTGATACAGTACTCATTTCACTGTGGACAATGGCACAATATTTCCAGTCTTTTGCTTTTGTTGGACCAAAGCATGTTCATCTCTGAGACACAGAACCCATCTCTTCCTGATGGCTGGACATTCCCAGCTTGTATGTAGTGTATAGTTGTTTGTACAGATGAACGTGGCACCTTTAGGTATCAGGAAATTGCACCCAAAGATGATCCAGACTTGTGCAAGTCCACAATTCTCTTCCTGATATCTTGGCTGATTTCTGTAGACTATCCCATGATGTTACACACAGAAGCAGTGTGTTTCTGGTGTGCATTTAAAATGCAACCACAAGTGTGCCTCTAATTAGCTCAGATGTTGCCAAGAATCAGAAGCTTCCAAAGACATGACATCATCATATAAATATGGTTTCAACTGTATATATATATTGTGAGGATTAGCGGTCACAGAGGCAGGCACAAGCGGGTAGGTTGCAACAAAAATACAGGGTTTTTATTTTTTCACCGGCAAAACAAACAGCAGAAATAATGGAAAGTCTATTGCAGCAGGCTTACTTCAGCCGTTTAACATGCAGCAAAAACAAAGGTTATGTCCAGCATCAAAAAGAACCAAACATGTACTCCGGCGTGTAGCTGGTAAAGTCTCTTTGAAGGAGACCCACTGGTCTGGTTCAGGGGTCAGTAGCAGGCTCCTCTCTCCTGCTCAGCACCCTTTGGAGGAAAAGGGCTCCCAAACACTTCTCAGAGTCAGGTTGACACTCTCTCACCTGGTCTTCTCCTGCACAGGCTTTAATGGCCCAGGAACACCGGAAAAGTCTGGACCGGCGGCGTGAACGGCCTCCCACCCACGCTACAGCTGATCAGATAAAAGACATCCCATTCAAGCTGCACAGCAGCTATACTAAAATACACAAACTTAAGTAACCTATGGTTACTTATCTAAACTGCCGTTTTTTCCCCACCAAGGTCCGGTTCCTTGGTGGCCTCACTTGTGCAGTTTTCTTGCTGCCACTCAGTTGCTTCGAAAGGCCTGGATGTCCCACTGGATCGGCCTCTCTGACATCCCTGGAACTTTCCTACTATTTTCAGCATCCTCCTAGGGACATATCTTCCATCCACTACTTTCCCTGCTGGTTGCTTACTCCTCACGCCCCTCTGCCCCAGGCCAGGGGACAGGGCACTTGAACTCACCAGTGAAGCCTTTACAAGGCATTAGCATTTTTATGCTGTTTCCCAGCCCTGTGTTCTACCACAAATTTAAAGTCCTGCAGTGCCAGGAACCATCTTGTCACCCTTGTGTTATTGTCCTTGTTTCGGTACATCCATTGTAACGGGGCATGATCGTTCACCAATCTGAATTTTCTACCCGCCAGATAATACCGCAAGGACTCCAAAGCCCACTTTATCGCCAGACACTCCCTTTCTACAATTGAATAGTTAATTTCACAGGATGTAATCTTCCTACTCAAATATGTAATGGGGTGCTCCTCCCTATTTACCTCCTGTGACATTACTGCGCCCAATCCCACTTCTGAGGCGTCTGTCTGGACAATAAATTCTTTGGAGAAATTTCGGTGCCACTAACACCGGCTGGCTACAAAGGACTTTTTTCAGGGCCTGAAATGATTTTTCTGCCTCCTCAGACCACTGATCTATTACTGCCTTCCTCCCTTTGGTTAGGTCTGTCAGCAGGGCTGCAATGGAGGCGAAGTTTGGCACGAACCTGCGGTAGTAACCGACAATACCCAGGAACGCTCTCACCTGCTTTTTTGTTGTGGCCACCTCTGAATTGCCTCTACTTTGTTTATTTGGGGTCTTATTGTGCCCCTACCCACAATATACCCCAAGTATCGTGTTTCCTCCAACCCAATGGCGCATTTCTCAGGGTTAGCTGTAAACCCTGCTTTCCTGAGTGAGTCGAGTACCGCCTGTACCTTGCTTAGATGGGACTCCCAGTCAGTACTGAAAATCACAATATCGTCCAGGTAGGCAGATGCGTACCTGCAAAACAAAAACAAAATAAGTGACTCACCTGATTCGAGCTAAGTTCACTGTGCTGGAGGATCCGCCAAGAGTGTTGTGATCCCGGGCGTGCCGCCGGCCAGGCGGTTTACAAACAACAATAATGAGATTTAGAAGTGCCGATACAGCTCCGGAGTGCTGGATGCACCGAAAACAACTTCTTCGCCCGGTAATCATTAAAATATCATGTTTATTTCCAAAAATTAAAACACAGCCATATGTACATATGCCAACGCAATGCACCCAACAGACACGTTTCAAGCTCAGTGCTCTTGTTCACTGCTAACTAGACTGCTGGAAGCTGCCAATATTTAAAACAACACTCCCACCAATCAGGTGACTGGGTGCATATCATGTGATAGTGACACATAGGAATGACGGCATACATGTGTAATAACAAGCAAGCAGAGAAGATGGACAGAGACAGAAGAATTAATGAAGGTTAGTAAGACAAGGTAGTAAAAAATGGTTAATACGCAATCACTAGTTGTATGTGAATATGAAGTATAGTGGACTATTTGTATAGATAAAAATTTAAATCTATTTAATTTTGACACATATGTCTAAACACCTAAGGAATATACATTGGTGCAAATAGATAAAAATTGAAACACAGAAATAATAATAGTTAATATATATGAAACTAACAGCATATATATTATTTAAGATGTCAGTAAATATATAGCAAATCTGTGCGATAATTCAGTCCTTGAGGTGCACGGGTTCCTAATTTTAATATCCACATGGCTTCTCTATATGGTTTTTGTACTTGTTCAATTGCATGAAACTTCAAACTGGCGAGATTACCCTGATGATGTTCTAAAAAATGTCTGGCAGCACCTGACATTTGACTTTGTGATTTATTTACACTGGCAATGTGTTCTGCAATACGTGTTTTTACCTTGCGGATTGTGCTGCCTATGTATTTTTTATTACATATTGTACAATAAATCATATAGACAACATGATTGCTATTGCAGTTGAGAAATTGGTGAATTTTATATTTATTTGTTTCATTGGCATCTGTGTATGTCTCCGTTCTGACGCTCAAGTTGCATACATTACACCGGGCGCCACCGCAATTAAAAAACCCTTTCTGTGAAAGCCATGTTTTTGGGAAAAATTCAGCGAATGGGCTGAAATTTTTTGAGAAAATCGCTCATCTCTAGCTACAATATTTGTAAAACTTTAACACAGATATAATAATTATAAGAGGTGCTTCTACTATGGTCTTATTCGCCTGAAGAATTTATAGAGAAACTTGATAATTTGCTTAATTTGTGTCTAGTGAATAATGTAAGGATCCTGTCTGTGTTACCAGTATATTGGGAACTCGATTGCTTATGAGACCTCACTGAGGTCTTCTAATAGTATTGAGACTTAGCAGAATAAATTAGGACACCATGGGACCTTAACATCTCGAGATCAGTTTTTTATTGTTGATTTGCTCTTATTTTTATCTATAGTGTATACTGTATTATACAGTATTCTACAGATGGCTGGAAACTAAATTGAGAACTTTCTATTTAACCCCTTGGGTCATGGATTTTTTTTGGTTCCATCCCCGGGACAACTCATGGAGCTGGTGGATGATAACGACATTGCGCTCCTCCACCTTCTATTTAAGGATGCCTAACAGATTTTCGATACTGTTTAGGTCTGTAGACATGTTTTGCCGGTTCAGTACCTTTACCCTAATTCTCTTGAGCAAGGCCATGTTCATCTTGGATATGTGTTTGAGGTCGTTATCATATTAGAACACTGCCCTGCGGCCCAAAAAGAGAGAGGATCTCCCTCTTTAGTTTTCCAGTTCTGTTGGCATTCAGGTTCCCTCAATGAACTTACCTCCCCAGTTGGCAGCACCATGCACCCCCAACCGACAATCTCACCCCCTGCTTGACTGTGGCAAGCACACTAGTCTATGTCTCCTCTTGGTTCCCGCCCACACCTTGACATCATCTGTACCAGAAAAGTTTTTTTGATCTCTCAAGCACAGGACAGGGTTTCCAGTATCTATGTCCTTAGTTGTTGTCTTCAAAAAAATGTTTGTGGGTTTCTTGTGCATATCTTTAAAATGGTTCCTTTGGGACGCCTGTGCCCAATTTTGTGTATGTGGGGGGCATATGGTCTGTGAAATGAAGGCTGCCCCCCCCCTTGAAAATCTCTGTAGAAATGCGGGAGCATATCTCTGGTATGACGTGAGCTGTGATTTTCACTTCTTTGGATCATGAAGAGGCCTGTTCTAAGTTAAACCGCTATATGGTTTTTGTCACTGTGCTCCAGCCCAGTTTTGGCAATCTTATAGAAATTTTTAAGTTCAATTATATTTTTCAGATAGTCAGACAGTTCTTTGTCATGAGGTGTCATGTTGAACTTCCAGCGACCAGTATGAGAGAGTGTGAGAGCGATAACATCAAATTTTAAAAATCTGCTCCCATTCACACCTGAAAACCTTGTAAAAATAACAAATTTAAATGCATCGGGGGGTTAAAATAAAATTTGGGACAATTTGTATCTAACTTTTAAGGTACCTCTTTTTTTTTTCATGTTTAGACATTGATGTTTGTGTGTATACATTTACACTGTTATACAAGCTGTACACTGACTTCTTTACATAGTATCACTATTCAAGGGGAGTTTATATATCTATCTACTAAAGGGGAGGGGCTATATACTTATCTGACTAATTGGAGTGTAACTATCTACCTACTTATTTTGGGGAGGTGTCTACCTACTAAGTGGGGACACAAAACAAAACTAAAGCTAGGTTTTCAAGTGGGAGTTTCAAAGTCGCCCGGGGGTACTTTTACTATTAGGAGCACTAGGGGCTCATTATTATTTTTTGGGGCGTTTTTTTTGTTGGTGTTTTTATCGACAAAGTTGAAATCGGGGAAGGTTTTTATGGTGTCGAAATTTCCAGATCATGCCATAATTAAAGGGAAAATCTGAGCTCATTTTAAGATCGCTCCTTTTCGGGGCTTCCTGTAAATTTTTGGGGGCCAGCAAATCAATTACAGAATAGAGGGGTAGATGTGTGTGCGACGTCATGACTGGGATGTGTATGGTTGCGATTGGCTGGAAAAATCACATGACCTCGTTTTCATGAACAGCTTTTTCCTGTTTAGCCTCAGTTTCTCGCGTCTCATAGGGATGGGGACCTGCGTCTGCCTGTGGCAAACATCAGCGAAATTAGTCTATTTTCTGCACAGAGAAACCTCTACATTAGCTGTGACCCTTCCCAAAATTTATTAGATTAGAGTTTTTTGAAGATTTTAGTAGTTAGCTAGAGTTTTTTAAAGCAGATTACCCTGAAAATTCACGGCGGGGGGAGCAGGGGGGGGGGGCCCGGGGGGGAAACACAGACAAGCCTTCATAAAGAACACGGGAAAAAGTTCCCCCAAGCTTGTGTAGCTTTTTTGGGAATTTTCTTTTTATTAACATTTTGCTTTTTGAAATATTTCCGGGGAAATTTTGGGGCAGCCTGAACTTATATTGGTTTCAAATCATTTCTAGTAATGCGGTTCTTTGTTAGGTGCAAAACCCACTTTTTTATCAGTAACATTTCAGATATGTGTTTTTTTTAATTTTACCCCTTTAACCGGACGTTGATATATCCACCTGAGTTAAATTTAAAAATCCGCAAATCTTTTTTCAGCACAGGTTGTTTGTTCCCAAAAAATCCCGTGTATCATCGAAAACTAACATTACGTGTTTTTTGACTTTTGCACACCAGCACTGTTCATTGACGCGCATCTACGAATCTTAAACGCAATTCTTATTCCCACAGGTGAATTGAAAGGTGCAAAAAAATTTTGGTATCATAAAAAAACATAACATTTTGTTTTTTTTGCTTTTGACCCCCAGCATTGTTCATTGACGCAGCCCCCACTAAATCTTAAAACAGAATTCTATATTCAACAGGTGAATTGAAAGGGAAAAAAAATACCGTTTATTATACCAAAACATAACATTACGTTTTTTTTTGACTTTTGCATCCCCGGTTTGTTCATTGAGCACATCCACGTAAAACTTAAAACGAAATTCTATAACCACAGTGAATTGAAGGTGAAAAAAAATACGTGTATCAAAACGAAAACATAACGTTAGTGTTTTTGACTTTTGCACACCAGCATTGTTCATTGAGCGTACACGTAAATCTTAAAACAGCAATTCTATTTTCACCATGGGTGAATTAAAAGGTGAAAAAAATTCCGTGTATATACGAAACAAACATTTTAGTGTTTTTTGACTTTTGCACACCCACATTTTTCATTGACGCAGCTCCCGTAATCTTAAAACAGCAATTTATATTCACCAAGGTGAATTGAAAGGTGCAAAAAATCCGGTACTTTACAAAAAAACATAACAGTTCGTTTTTTTTGATTTTTGCAACCCAGTTTGTTCATTGACGCAGCATCCACGTAAATCTTAAAAAGCAATTTATATTACCACGGGGAAAATTGAAAGGGGAAAAAAAAACCCGTTATTATACCAAAAACATAACTTTTCGTTTTTTTTTGGTTTTTCCCAGTCCAGATTTGTGATAGACCCCTTGCATTTAAATTTATTCCAGCATTTTGTTTTGATTAGAGGGTTTTTAGAATGCTGTGTTTTTGCCGTCTTTTAATAAGAGATTTTCCCCCAAAAACTTTCCCCCCTTCTAAAATTTTAATTTTCTGAACTGGAGCGAAATGCGGTGGTAAGCGAGAAAAGGGGGGGGGCAATGGGGGGAAAGAGGTACGAGGAAGGTGCCCCTTTCCAGTGCTGGGACAACAGCATGCCAGCGATCGTCTTGCGGCCGTCGGGGCCCTGTCATCGTGGGTCAGGGCCCCGGGGAATCTAAGTAAGAACTCATCGAAATTTTCCCTTCAGTGGTTAATGCAACCTGCATCTAGCGTCTTACCTCCCGCCCTGGGGCGTCACGGCCCAAATGTCGTCATCGCATCATCAGCATCCACCCAACAAAAAAAGCACCCAAAAATGTAAAAGGCCCAAACTGTGGATAATCCATTGTCTGCGGACCTTTTTGAGACAAAATGCGGTTGGGGTCAGAAGGCTGTTAAAAGGTCAGAGGATGATTTATCTGTCGACGCCCAGTTAGTTTCACGGGAGGTAAAGGGAAGGGTCAATCGGCAAAAACCCCCGGGGGGTCGCAACCCCCTTGCAGTCCCCCTTTGCTTGTACCCCGAGCTTTAGATGCAAAAAGTCAGACGCCCAAGTCATCTGTGTTGATATGATGATGATGTGACATTGCGGATCCATCCGGTCTTTTCCGAAATTTGCTTGCGAGCGTTCATCTGGACGAGAGGAAGACGAGGGGGGTAGTGTCAATACGGGCCCCCGCCACAAAAAGGGAGAGGACGGTCGGAGAAGTCCGCTGATTGATTCCCCGCCAACGGTCAGCGCAAACCCCCTCCTCGCTTATCGCCGTCAAAGGTCCAGGACCTCTCAAGCCTGGGCTTCTTTAGCAAGCCCCTTGATTCACCCAGCGATGTCATATGCCCCCCTTTGCCTAAAGTAAGTAAGGGAGAAAACCCTTAATGGTTTAACCCCCCACCAAATGTCTAGTCACATGCAGCGAATGATGAGTTGAAAGGGGGGAACACTTTGGGCCAAAAAAAAGGGCCGACCGAAAGCCGGGCCCCAACCAGTCACACCCTCGTCCCGCCTCCTCCTCCCCCGCCACCACCAAGCGTTCCTCACTGCCCATGTCTCTCAGAGTCATGATAGGGATCGCCTCCGCTTCAGCCCCCCACCGGGCCCCGAGTAACCACCCAAACCCCCAGGACCCCTCCTCCCCTTTCCTTCCCCCATTGATGACCCGCACGCCCAGCGGCATCTAGCAGCCCATTCTGTCTTCCCGGTTTTGGGGGCAGGGAAAAACTTTAACCCAAAACCCTCCCAAAGCCAAAAGCTTAAAAGTCGGATTGCCAGGCTTTTGGCCTTGGAAATGTTGCCTTTCCCTTGGGGACACAGTGGGGGCGCCCCCGCAAAAGGCCCTAGCCCGCCCCCAAAACCAGATCCGAGCGGCATTTCTTTTCCTGAAAAGCCGTCCCCGCCCGGGGCCCGCCACGTGTCATCTAAAAATTTCAAGCGCTTGTCGCTCTGTGTCCGGAAAAGTCCATCCAACACCGACACATGGACTAGTAAACACGGCCAAGGCCGCTAAAACTCTGTGAACTCACTGGGGGAGCTGGGGGATGTCTTGGGGGGATTTGGGTCTCAGGCTCGGCAAGTCTTCAAAAAACCCCAGGGAGGTGCAGGGCTCTTTCCCCCAAGGGGCCCGGTGCACACATCCCGAGACACCAGGCCGTGTTGAAATTAATCGCTTTGGGGACCAAAACCCCAACAGGTCAGGAGCTTGGCGGCTCTAAGCAATGAGACCGGCCCTGGGGGGTGACAAAAACCCTTTAGCCAGGGAAGGTGGTGTGCGATAACGGGCGAAATCTGGGGCCGCCCTTAAGATCGGGAGGCTGGAGCAATCCCCTTTCCTGGGACTGTCTGAACCTTGTTTCCAAAATTTCTAAAGAGCTACCCGGGTCTGGACTGCCCGCTGAAGAAGGTCGAGGGCTGAGTTCGCCTTCCCCTGTCGCCCCTGCTTCTCCCCCCTGGTGCTTGCGCGTCAGCTGGCCTCCCCGTCACCGTCCCTTTTTGACGAGGCAACACGCTGGAATTCCACCCTCCACTGCTAAACGTTGGGCAGCAGCGCAATGCCATTACGCAGTACGAAGTGATCATGGCCCGGGCAACACGGTCGGCCCGGGGTGTTGAACCACCCAGAGTGGGGCAGGGGAAAGAGCTCTGCACCATCCTTGCCGTTTTGAAGAAGCCACCAAAAAGGGGCAGTGCGGCAATTCCCTTTCAGCATGGGGGATTGTGGTTTCTTGTTCTGGAAAAGACGTTGGACACTCTGAAACAACGGGCCCGCCGGACGGAGGGGAAGGACAAAACGGACACGGAGCCTTTCTCCCGTCAAATCCACAAGGCCCGGGCAGTTTTCACAATTTCATGGTTTATTAGGAGTGGTTTGGGGTCAACTAGTGAAGGGGGGGCATCGCTCTCAGGGGGATATTTCAGGGAAGTCAGGGCTTGTTGAAGCTGTGCCGGAGGCAGGGGGAGGAGGAGGAGAGGGAATTCCCCAGAACCCCATGTTTCCCACGTCCCTGCCTTGGAAAGAGTTGGCGCGAATTTGAGGGGAGGAGGAAGATGGGAAGATCTTTTTCAGTGCCCTCGACCCAGAGGCTTGGGGGAAAACAAGGTCCATTTTAAAATGAGTTTGGATGCAAATTTTTTCCAAATGTCCCCGCATTTAAGGGCCCTAAAATGAAAACAGTTACTGGGGGGCCACCCTCCTGGACCCCTACAAACAAAAATCAGCCCCTTTCCCCTTCACCCACCCAAAAAAGAAAGTAAAAACAGGAAAAGGAGACCTTGTGATTGATAAAATGGGACATCTGTTTGGGCTCTTCAGTTCCCAAAAATTTACGGTGGAACAACATCAGCGACGGACAGCAGTAGGTGCCAAGTAGGCGTTGCGGCCAGCAGGCAAGGGGGCAGAAGCCTAAAAGGGGTTTGACCTTGGCAATCTTTGTTTCCCACCTCCCCAAACCGCATGTAATGCAGGGCACCCCTTTCCAAAACATGGTTTCCAGCTTAAGATCTGGTGCACGCTATCTGGCCCTCAAAAACCGATTTTTTTGCATGTTGTTCCGGACCCAATAAAATTCCTGGGGTATCCCAAAAGGGGCGAATGGCCCGAGCGGCTCGTTCCGGGAAGAGGTGTTGTCCCTGCCCAGCACCCCAGCGTCATATCTGAGGGGAAACCTTTCAGCACGGTTTGGAGGAGTCATTACAGACAAACGAAATCCGGCTTTCCACGAAAATGTGGATCGTTTGACTTTTTCAAGATGAATAGGTGGATTTTGATGCTTTTTTTTTTGGGGCCCCAAATTTTCCCGGGAGGCCCACCGATTAGTTTCCCAAGTCTACTTCACTTTTCCTTTTCAAAACAGAAATGGTCCTTTTGAAAATTTTTTTTTAAAAATGATAAATTTCTTACTGCAATTTTTTTATTCTTTTTTCCCCTTTTTTTATTTCTTTTGCTGTGAGGAGACTGAAAAAAGACAGAAAAAGGGTTTTTCTTTGACAACACCGTATTCCTTTTAAACTCCTTTATCTTAAGAAGTTTTCGCATTGTAAAAGGTTTTGGGGTCATTTTTGCTGTGAGTTACAGCTATAATTATGGTCATTTGGAACAGAAATGTGGCTTCTAAGTGGCATTTCTCCCTCAAAATTTTTTAAAACAGTGGCTGAAAAATCTTTTTAAAAATTTTTTGGGGGTCATTGTAGTGTAAAGAGAAAAAAGAAATAATTATGGTTCTTTGGAACAGAAATGTGGTTCAAAGTGGAATTTCTCCCCCCACAATTTTTAACAGGGGGCTGAAAAGCGTTTTTTTATAATTTTTTGGGTCATGCTGTTTTAAAAATGCAGCAAAAATTTCAGGTCTATTATAAAAAAATGTTGTTTCAACAGACATTTGTTCTTCAAAATTAACTAAAAGTGGCTGGGGGTCTTTGTTTTAAATTTTTTGGGGGTCCCATTTTGTTTTGGGGGAAATGCAGCAATATTTACAGGCCCCTTTTTTCTAAAAAATTTTGGGTTTCAATAGCCCTTTTTTCCCTTCTAAAATTGTAAAAAAGTGGCCCCTTTGGGTAATTTTTTAAAAATTTTTTGGGGGGGCCATTTTGCGGGTGAAAATGAAAGCTTTTAATAAAAGGACCTTTTTCAAAAAAAAAGTTGTTTTAAAAACAGAATTTGTTCTTCACCAATTGCCCCAAAGGGGCTAAAGGGGTTAATGCTTTAAATTTTTTGGGGGCATTTTTGGCTTGACTTTGAAAGTTATACTACAGGTCCTATTCTAAAAAATGTTGTTTTTAAAAAGAAAATTTGTTTTTTCACAATTGTCAAGGGGTGGCCTCAAGGGTGATGGCGGGGTTAGAAAACAGGAAAGGGTGGGGCCCTTTGTTAAGGGTCACAATTGAAAAAAGGACCTTGTTTTTGGAAAGGGATCTTTAAAACATAGTATCAAACCTGTTTTTGAGAAAACCCATTTAATACAATTGAAAAAAAAGGGAGAAAAAAAGGGCCTTTGTGGGATTCCCCCCTATTTTAAAAATTTTGTTTTTAGAAATTAATAACTACAAAAAAACCTTCCCTGTACAAAATTTGGGGTTTAAAAAAATTTCCCCTCAAATTTGAAAAAGGGGAAAGGGTTCGGGAAAAAAACTTGACCAAAATGTAGGTTATTCAAGGGGGAAATGGAGAATGGGAAAGGACAGAGAAAAAAGTACAGGGGACCTTTTCCCCCAAAGAAACGTTGAGAAAAAATGAAAAAAAGAAGCCAAGTAAAAGGGCCCTGGGTTTTAAAAAGGAGCTTAACCACCTTTTTTTTCCCAATTGAAGCTAAAATTGGCCCGAAATCATAGGGAGGGGCAAGCGCTACCGGGTTTCTTGATGGTTTTTATGGGAAGGCGGGAGTTCCCCACATTTTCCGTTTTCCCCCACTTCTTTCAGCACGCCCAGTTTTTGTTGCGGTTCATCGGGGGTTTTAACCTGCGGGGTTAAATTTAGATGAGGGGCCCTCCAGCCTGGGCTCCCCAACCCGCACCCACGGGTAACCCCCGGCCCCTTTGGGCCCAATGCTGTGGCCCCAGGACAGGTATAGTAAATGTCCAGTTCAACAAAAAATGGGGTTTTGAAAGACCCCTTTTTCCGGCCTTTTTTAAATGGGGGGTAAATGCAGGTTTGGGGCTTCGGGCTGGGGGCCCGGGACAGGTATATTTAAAATGGCCAGTGAAACTAAAATGGGGGGTTGAAAGACTCCTTTTTCCCGGGGAACCTTTTTTAAATTTTTGGGGGGCATGCGGGTTTTTGGGGCTCATGCTGGGGGCCTAGGACAGGTTTTAGTCAAGGGTCCGGGAAAAAATTTTAAAAAGGGTGGTTGAAAGACTCCTTTTTTTCCGGCACTTTTTAAATGGGGGGGGTCATCCCAGTTTTTGGGGCCCCTTGCTGTTGGGCCCAGGCCCGGGTTTAGCCCAATTTTCCATTTGGAAACTAAAATGGGGGTTTAAAAGACTCCTTTTTCCGGACTTTTTAAATGGGGGGGTCAGGGCAGGTTTGGGGCTATGTGGTTCCAGGACGGGGTATTCAATGCCCAGTTAAAAGTAAAATAGGGTTTCCAAAATCAATCCCTTCTGGCCTTTTTAAATTTTGGGGGTTTGTGGGGGTTTTAAAAGGGTCAGGGCTGTGGTTTACAAGACAGGGATAAGTGATGGGTCTGTGACTTTTTTTTTTTTGGGGACTTTTTTTAACCCTAAGGTTTTCCCAAAAATTTTAGCCGTACCCAATTTGCTGTTGTGGTTTTTAAATTTTTCAGCTTTTTCCGCCTTTTTTGGGGTTTGTAAAATGAAGGTGTTGTTGTTTCTCCCATAGACTTTAATTGGTAATCGCTCATAAATCGGTTTGCTCACTTTTCGAAAAAACCTTATCGATAGGGGCCCGGGACTTTTTGATCGATCTCGGATGGAAAAAGGCAACCCGCTCAACCCCTAGCGTTTAGGGTTATGGGGAAAGCTTGTCCCCAACGTGGGAAATACGTGCTGGAAAAAAAAAGGTTAAGTTTGGTTGTGGGGGTAAATTTTTGCAGGGTCAAGTCATGGCACAATGAAGTTATTATGGCGGTCTGGGCCAGATGGAGAAGATCAAAGAAGAGAATTACTCATGAGAGAAGGGTAGTCATGAAGAAATAAGTTTTTTTGGGTAATTTCCCTTTGAATATCCGGGGGTTATTTTTCATCTGTATTGAATCAGTCCTGTATGCACAGTCATGTGATGGTGACCTGTGCCGATTTCTGACCCCTATATGGTCTGTCTAACCCTGATTAGTAGGGCTGCCTTTTAGTCCCAGTCCAGCCCCAATCGGGAAATAAAGTTTTGGGGTGTGAAAAATGTTATAAAATGTCTGGGGTTGTAAAAGAGAGAAGATATAAAATCTATATAAAGTTATATTGAGTGGTGGCCATGTCCATGCAGATCAGATTTTTTTAAATTTCCTAAACCTTGGGTTTAGGCCAAAAAATTTTCTGAAAAAACCAAAGCAAAAATAAAAAACAAAGCAGTTTCTTGAAAAAAATTTTACGGGGAAATTTATTTGGGCACGCCCAAAAAGATTGCCCCTTTTGGGGATAACGCTCATTATGACAAGTAATTTTTTAAACCCCAAAAATTTATATTAATTTCTAGTAGTTAAATAAAGCCCTTGTGCTCCGGTGTAGAGGCCGTCAAATCCTCTGGATAAAAAATTATTAAAAAATGGGAACCCCGTTCCTTTAAAGGGTCTATCGTGTACACGGCTTTGATCCCAGAACAACTTTTTGAGCTTTCTTTTTCGGAAAAATCTGATGATACTTTTGGAAAGGATTTTGTGATTTTTCCCTTTGAAAACCTTAGAAAAGCTTTCTTGGAAGGTATGTATTTTTCCTATATTTTATTTGTGTGTCAACTTACATATTATAGAACAATGCTCATCCTTACACTAGTCATAATTACAATTACATTGTGCCTAAACTAAAGCCCATGAAAGATAAAAAAAATGTTGGGAAAATTGTTTTTGCAATTTCATTTATTGTGTAATTTACTGTATTTCGGGAGACCTTTCTTTTTTTAGCAGATCAGAGGATCAACTCATAGAAACTAAACAGAGCAGAGCAAACTATGGTTTACTAGTTTTTTACCTCTTGTATTTGATAAACTTGAACTTTGGGCCACATGTATGAAACAATTTTAGTCTAAAACTCACTTTTTTCCCATAGGTTTCTATGGCGAAAAAAAGTGAATTTTAGACCAAAACCGTTTCATACATGTGGCCCTTTATTTTCATAATTTACTGTTCAATGGAAGGTAAGAAACAACATGCACAACCTATGAATCTATGTTTGGATTACCACTGTTGATAGAAACAGTAGCCAGACTTTGGAGAGATTATAAAGAATTTTTCTTGCTCTGAGAGACCTGCTCTGCCTGACCCATAAAAGATAACCTATTAAATTAAGTACACACTGTGTAATGCTTAAATACACCAGTGGTGGCACCGCAGAGAAATAATCAATTATTGTCCTTATTCTTCACAGATTACAACTGATCACTGGTGGTCCCATCAGGAGGACATTTTGTAATCATCTTATATTTAAGGGATCCTTAAAGGGGTTGTCTCACTACATTGATTCATCTTACCTCAGTCCTGTTTTCTTGGTTTTATTTTTAATTCAGGGGCGTATTTACTGGCTTCTATTAGGTTACAGTAGAAGCCAGGTCTGTAGCTATAGCAACCAGTGCTGGCAGCCTATCAGGAGAGCTCAAACAGGTCTGTAACTATAGCGACCTGAGGAGCTGATGCATTCCATACAAGAGGGGATATCTAGGAATAGGTAGGACACTGTTAATGGACATATATTGCAAAGTGACTTGTTTTTGAAAGATCTTTAACATAAAAAGTAATCCTTGTAGTGAGACAGCCCCTTTAAAGTCAATAAAGGCTGACCAAAGCATTCAACTACTTTAATTTGTTTTTAATAAGTATTCTACCGATTCCTTCAAATTTAACCCAGTAGAAAAGGATTTTTTGCAGTGTGTGTAAAATTTTTGCACATTAGAAAACCCTTATTTACAAGTTTTGCTGCATGTGATATAGTAATGTCATAATTGATCTACAACATCTATTAGGGATGAATATTTAGAGGTTTCAATATTCTGCATTTTTTCTGTAGGTCGTATAAAAGGTGAAATCTTAATTGACCTCAGCGCTGGTGCCCTTATCCATCAACTGTACTCAGCCTGTGAGTTTTTCAAATACATTATAGTGCTAAGGGTCAGAGATCGATGTATCCTAGAGCTGAAAAGATGGCTGAACACACGGACTGGAGCATTCGAGTGGGGACACGCCACAAGACATCATGCACGCTTGGAAGGAAAAAGGTGAAGTATTTGTCCAAGTTTTAGAGTAAAGCCACTATCATTGTCATTATTGCTACAATACAAGAGATATTAAGCAGATCTATGAAATGTTTACACAGCATTTATTCTACTTACTTTATTTATTTATTTATTTATTTATTTTTTATTCATGAACTGCACTGCTGTTACATGTATTAGTGAGGTGCATGCAGTGATTGTCGGTCTATAGCGCCTCTCTACAGTACAGTGCGGTACTACATGTCCTGTACTGCTCTTACATGTATTAGTGAGGTGCATGCAGTGATTGTCGGTCTATAGCACCTCTCTATAGTACAGTGCGTACTATATGTCCTGTACTGCTCTTAGATGCATTACTAAGGTGCATGCAGTAATTGCCGTTCTGGAGCATCACTCTATATGTCCTGTACTGTTATTAAATTTATTAGTGAGGTGCATGTAGATATTGTCGGTCTATAGCGCCTCTCTACAGTACCATGTGGTACTACATGTCCTGTACTACTTCTACATATATTAATGAGTTGCATGCATTAATTGGCAGTCTGTAGCTCCTCTCTACAGTACAATGTGGTATTACATGTCCTGTACTGCTCTTACATTTATTAGTGAGGTGCGTGCAGTGATTGGCGGTCTATAGCTCCTCTCTACAGTACAATGTGGTATTACATGTCCTATACTGCTCCTACCAATATTACTGAGGTGCATGCAATGATTGGTAGTCTATAGCACCTCTCTACAGTACAGTGTGGTACTACATGCCCTGCACTGCTCTTACATGTATTAGTGAGGTGCATGCAGTGATTGGTGGTCTATAGCATCATTCTACAGTACAGTGCGGTACTACATGTGCTGTTCTGCTCTTACATGTATTACATAGTTACATAGTTTGTAAGGCCGAAAAAAGACAAGGGGTGACATGTATGAACAAGCTTTATGCCTGTTTTCTGGCGTATCCTGCGCCCCACCAGCCCAAATCCGCTGTCGGACGCAGGGATGCGATGTTAGGCGCAGCGTTCGCCACTTTCAGCTGTGCCTCGCATGAAGGGGCATGCAATGGGCGCGGTGTGGGCGTTCCGGGGCGGGACGTGGCGCGCTCGAAACTCTGAGGCATGTACGATCGCGGGTCGGCAAAGTACAGCGCATTACAGCGTTCGCCAGCTCCGACAGGCAGACCTGGTTGATTCTGGTCTAAATGATCCGGCGGAGGCGAAGAGAAGCGAGAACGGAACATGAGAGGAAACATATAGAAGCTCGCAAGAGAAATCTCGGCTCTCAGTGCCGTGCGGCATGGAGTATGATTCCAAAAATTTCGCCTTTATAAAGGCGTAAAACATTATCAGAAAAAGAGTTCAAACCTTATTTAATAAAAAAAAAAAATCACTTTCCAAAAATCTAGAACGGCGCAACATCAGGAATTAGGATCGTGGAAACTGCCGGGAAATACAGTAATTCAAAGTCTGTAAGCACTTCTCATTGGTCGGCAGAAACCAACCAATCAGAATAGGAGTGACAGTGAACCATTAAAACCTATGGAGAAGTATGGACCAATCGAATTCAAAGGCGGGACAGTTCAAAATACAGTAAAAATGCAGAAAAGAGCTGATTGGGGCACAGACAGGGCAATCTGCCACAAAGACTGGGATCGTCGAACAGTATGTTGTTTACCTGGGGCACGGGTTCGATAAATCGCGGATCGGGCTGACAGATTGCTGGGTGGGGCTGGTGAGAATCCAGCTGTCATGGTCCACACTGGCAACAATGACAAAGTTAGAGGTAGGTGGAGTGTCCTTAAAAATGATTTCAGGGACTTAGGCAAAAAGCTCAAGGTAAGGACCTCCAGGGTAATATTTTCAGAAATATTACCTGTTCCACGGGCCACACCAGAGAGGCAGAGGGAGATTAGAGAGGTGAATAAGTGGCTCAAAATTTGGTGCAGGAAAGAGGGATTTGGGTTTTTGGAGAACTGGGTTGACTTCTGTCTTGGCTACAGGCTCTATGCTAGGGACGGGCTGCAGCTAAATGGGGAGGGTGCAGCTGTATTGGGGGACAAAATGGCTAGGAAGCTGGAGGAATATTTAAACTAGGGACTGGGGGGGAGGGAAACTACACATGTAGCGTGCAAGATAGTTAAGATAGAGAGCTGGGAATTAGTAATAAATAAGGGGGTGGAGTGGAGGGAAGGGTAGCAATAGTTAAAAAGAATAGGAAGCAAGGAATAAAAACTGGAAAATCTCTAAATTGCATGCTAACCAATGCCAGGAGTCTGACCAACAAAATAAATGAACTAGAAGTATTAATTGCAGAAGAAAAATATGACATAGTGGGGATAACTGAGACGTGGCTGGACGAGAGCTACGACTGGGCGGTTAACTTGCAGGGTTACAGTCTTTTTAGAAGTGACCGTAAACACCGGAAGGGGGGAGGTGTCTGTCTCTATGTAAAATCCTGTCTTAAGCCAACACTTAAGAAGATATAGGTACAGGTAGTGAACAGGTGGAATCATTATGGGTAAATATACATGGGGGTAGTTACAGTAATCTAATTCTAATAGGAGTCTGCGATAGGCCTCCAAATATAACAGAACCCATAGAAGATATGGTCCTCAGGCAAATAGATGAAGCGTCTAATCAGAATGAGGTTGTTATTCTGGGCAAATTTAACTACCCAGACATAAACTGGGAATCTGAAACCTGTAGCTCTCACAAAGGAAAAAGGTTTTTGTCTATAACTAAAGATAATTACCTTTCCCAAATGGTGCAGGAACCGACTAGAGGAAAGGCCCTTCTAGACTTAATATTGACTAATAGACCTGACAGAGTAACAAAGGTTCAGGGAATAGTGACCATAATATAATAAACTTCCATTTATCCTTCAATAGAGATTTTTGTCATGGAGCCACAAAAACACTGAATTTGAGGAAGGCTAATTTTACCCTGCTTAGAGAGGCACTAAACTGTATTGACTGGGACAAGGTGTTTAAAAATAGCAGAACAAAAAATAAATGGGAGATCTTTAAAAACATCTTAGGCGCCCACTGTGAGAGGTACATACCATATGGTAAAAAAATAATTAGAAACAGGAAAAACCCAATGTGGATCAACAGAGATGTAAAGGAGGCAATAAAAAACAAAAATAAAGCGTTTCAGGGTAGTGAAGAGGCGCTAAGAAGATATAGGGAAGAAAATAAAGTGTGTAAAATAAAGATAAAGGCAGCAAAGCTGGAGACAGAAAGACGTATTGCAATAGAAAGTAAAACTAACCCCAAAATATTTTTTAACTATATAAATAGTAAAAAGATTAAAAAAGAAAATGTTGGCCCTTTAAAAAGTACAGAGGGAGAGACTATAGAGGGCGAAACCTATTAAACCTATTAAACAATTTCTTCTCCACTGTATTTTCCTGTTGATGAGCAAAGGGAGGAGGTAAATTCCAACTTAAATGTTTCTTGTCTAACCCAGGAAGAAGTGCAGCTCCGCCTTAGGAAGATTAAAATAGACAAATCCCCAGGCCCTGACGGTATACACCCGCGTGTCCTAAGGGAGTTAAGTAATGTGTTAGATAGGCCCCTATTTTTAATATTTATGGACTGTATAATAACGGGGTATGTCCCAAAGGATTGGCGCATAGCAAATGTGGTGCCAATATTCAAAAATGGGTCAAAAAGTGATCCTGGAAACTATAGGCCAGTAAGCTTAACCTCTGTTGTGGGTAAAATGTTTGAAGGTTTTCTAAGAGATGCTATCCTAGAGTATCTCACTGAAAATAAATGTATAACGCCGTTCCAGCATGGGTTTATGAAGGATCGGTCCTGTCAGACTAATCTCATCAGCTTCTATGAGGAAGTTAGTTCTAGACTGGATCGGGGTGAGGCACTGGATGTCATATGATTTTTCTAAAGCATTTGATACTGTTCCACATAAAAGGTTGGTAAATAAAATGAGAATGCTTGGACTGGGGGAAAATGTGTGCAAGTGGGTAAGCAACTGGCTCACTGATAGAAAACAAAGGGTGGTAATTAACGGTGAATACTCAGACTGGATCCGTGTTACTAGTGGGGTACCACAGGGCTCAGTATTGGGTCCTATCCTCTTTAATATTTTCATAAATGATCTTACACAGGGATTGCACATTAGAATATTAATCTTTGCAGATGATACTAAGCTCTGTAAAGGAATCCACACAATGGAGGATAATGTGTTATTACAAAGGGATCTGGATAGGTTGGAGGCCTGGGCAGAGAAGTGGCAAAGGCGGGACAGTTCAAAATACAGTAAAAATGCAGAAAAGAGCTGATTGGTTGAGCTAGCGGGGGCTTGCATATCTCGGCCAATCAGAGCGCGAGCTACTTTTCCCATTGTAGTCTATGGAGAGATGGAGGCAATGAAAACTCGGCTATAAGTGCCGTGTAGAATGGAGTGTGATTAAAAAAATCATTAATAAATGTAAAATATGATCTGAAAAAGAACTGAAACAATCCATATAAATAAATCAATCAAATCCAAAACAACGCATTTGTCGCCGAGACCGGCGCTACATAAGAATTGCGATATAGAGAATTGCCGGGAAATACAGTAATTCAAATTCTGTAAGCTCTTCTCATTGGTCAGCAAAAACCAGCCAATCAGAATAGGAGCGACAGAGACGCATTATAACCTATGGAGGAGTATTTACCAATCAGAATAGGAGCGACAGGGACCCATTATATCCTATGGAGAAATATTGAACAATCAAAATCAAAGGCGGGACATTCAAAATACAGTAAAAATGCAGAAAAGAGCGTATCGGCTGAGCTAGCGGGGGCTTGGCTAACCCGGCCAATCAGAGCACGAGCTACTTGTCCCATTGTAGTCTATGGCCAGAACGGGGCAATGAAATCTCGGCTCACAGCGCCCTGCGGCATGGAGTGTGATTAAAAAAATCATTTTTATTAAGTGTAAAATATTCTCTATAATAGTGATGATACCTTGTTTAAACATTAATCTTTCTAATCACTAACATCGTGTTTGTCGCCGAGACCGGCGCTACATCAGGATTGCAATATTGAGAATTGCCGGGAAATACAGTAATTGAAAGTGTTTAAGCGCTTCTCATTGGTCGGCAGAAACCAGCCAATCAGAATATGAGCGACAGGGAACCATTATAAGCTATGGAGTAGTATGGGCCAATCAAATGAAAAGGCGGACAGTACAAATACAGTTAAAAAGGCAGAAAAGAGCTGATTGGTTGAGCCCAGGCGACAGATCTGAATTCACCAATCAGATGTAGTGCGTCTATGTTGAATGGAGAAAGAAGGGCGCGATAGATGTGCGCCCTAAAAGTTATTACTGTTTATGGGAAATATTCTAGTACTGTGATTGGTTGGTGGGAAGAGGGGCTCGTCCTGCTCAGCCAATCAGCGGCTGAGCTATCTTCTCATAGAGTTCTATGGGGAAAAGAAATGCAGAGCGAGCTCTGTTTGTGATTGGCTAAGTTCAAAGAGGCGCGGTTATTTGGACCAATGGGAGAGTGAGCGACGCTCACATGGGTTTTCTAATGCAATCTGTAATAAAACTGTACGTGCCCGAAATAAAATGATAAGACTCCCGAAGTTGTACCGATCTGTATATAAAATGATCAATAATATGGGGGTAACGAAAAAAAATAAATTCAATAAATTCATTTTTATTTCTTTATTTTCGTTACACCCATACTATTGATCATTGGCTAACGAAAATAAAGAAATACATCGGAATACATGTGAGGCGCAGTCCCGCACTGCGCCCCACACACTGGAGAGGTGCGGTGAACTTTTCCCCGCATGTATGTGCACACCTCCTCGGACGGCGAATCTTAGGCTCAGCCCCGCACTGCGCTCAAATCCCCGCACTGTGCCCCACACACTGGCGAGGCGCGGCGGACTTTACACCGCATGTATGAGCGCACCTCGGCACCGACATAAATCAGGCGCAAATTTCGCCGGAAAACTGGCGGAAACATGCGCTCCGACGTGGCGAGATTCATACATGTCGCCCAAGATGTCCATCCAGTTCAGCCTGTTTTGCTAAATTGTTGATCCAGAGGAAGGCAAAAATCCCCCATAAGGTAGAAGCCAATGATCCTCGTTTAAGGGGAAAAATTCCTTCCCGACTCCAATCTAGCAAACGGATTAATCCCTGGATCAACAACCCTACTCCAGAATCCTAGTCATTATAGCTTGTTATATTATTACGCTCCAGAAATGCATCCAAACCCTTTCTGAACTCTGTTATTGAATTCACCATGACAATTTCCTCTGGCAGAGAGTTCCACAGTCTCAATGCTCTAACATTAAAGAATCCCTTTTATGTAGAAACTTTCTATACTTACATAGTGAGCAGCATACAGTGATTGGCGGTCTATAGCATCACTCTACAGTACAGTGCAGTACTACATGTAGAGATGGGCGAATCGATTCTAACGAAGTGGAATTCGTTTAGAATTTCAGGAAAACTTCGGTTCTGAACGAAGTCGAAGTTTGGGTACTTCGGGTGAACGAAGTGTGCTTTTGATTGATAAAATGGCTGCGAGCACATGGCGCTACATGGGGCAAAGCACTCTGGGAGGAAGAAGGGCATAGCCTGCATGACATGTGCAGAGATGAAGCCAATCAGAGATCGGCGGGATTCTGTGATGTCACCGCACTATATAAGTCCGGGCGCGACGCTGGGGGCTCATACCACTCTCACTGTACTGATCAGGGAAGGTGCTTCCGCGGCTGATTGTTACTGAAGAACTGATTTTTATACAGCGATTTTTGTGGGGTGTCTCAGCTTGTCTCAAAGACTGCTTCTTTAATGTTCTATTTCAGATTTTTTGGTGTATTGGATCTGAAGTCCAGTGTGCGTCCACTGCAGCTGCATATACATTTTAATGCTATCTGCTCACAGCACATTGAATATCCAAGGGGCATCTAAGCCAGTTCCTGTTGTATTCATTTAAAGAAACAGCGTTTTTATAATACAAATACCACTTCATTTTTGGCTGCTCAATTCTTTTGCGCAATTTACATCCAGGGGTTAATTAAACGTTGTTTTTGTGCTGTGGTGACAAAAATAGACCGTCTTTTTCACCGCCAAAAAATACAATTTTCCTGTAGCATAATTCACAAGCGAAGGTTAATTAAAATTTTTTCTCTATGTATGGCATCGTCCCTCCTCTGACAGGTCTGACCAGGGGGTTCCTCAGCACTCACGTACTACTACCGCGGCTGCCGGGGGAAGGTGGTGGGGGGGAGGGAGTAGCAGTACCAGCTCCATCATCAGCAACCTAAGTCTGGAGTCACTGATGAGCAGCTTCCTCCACCCGCCTAGTGAGGAGGGCAGTCGCCAGCAGCAGCAGCAGCAGGACCTGGAGCAGTCCCTGAACCAACAGGTGGTGGCCTACTTGGACAGCACTCTGCCACCCCAGTTAAAAGATCCGCTGGACTACTGGGCAGCCAAACTGGATGTGTGGCCGCAACTTGCCGAGTTTGCAGTGGAGAAGCTGTCCTGCCCGGCCAGCAGTGTGGCATCAGAGCGGGTGTTCAGTGAGGCGGGGGCCATCGTTAGCCCAAGGAGAACCCGCTTGTCCAAGGGAAATGTGGAACGACTGACCTTTGTCAAGATGAATCAGGCGTGGATCGGCCAGGATTTCCACACACCAATGCCTTAGGCGTCAGACTACATCAGCCATGACGCCTCACCCAAACTGTGAGAAATGAGTCTGGGTTCAAACTACCTGCCTCAGCCACTATTCTGATGCCGCCACCCGCCTGATGCCACACATCTGCTGACAGTTTCTCCATCTGCCAAAAACCATCTTTATCAGTGACTGTTATTGCCACCCACCTCCACACTCTGTCATTGTGCCACTGTCTGACCTCATGCTGCTGCTGTGGCTGCTGCCGTGACCTCCACACTGTGTCATTGTCCCACTCTGTGGCCTACTCCTGTTTTTGCCACTTCAGAATGTGATTGTGCCACTGTCTGACCTCATGCTGCTGCTGTGGCTGCTGCCGTGACCTCCACACCTGTTCATTGTCCCACTCTGTGGCCTACTCCTGTTTTTTGCCACCTCCAGAATGTCATTGTGCCACTGCCTGACCTCATGCTGCTGCTGCCGTGACCTACACACTGTGTCATTGTGCCACTGTCTGACCTCATGCTGCTGCTGTGGCTGCTGCCGTGACCTCCACACTGTGTCATTGTCCCACTCTGTGGCCTACTCCTGTTTTTGCCACCTCCAGAATGTCATTGTGCCACTGCCTGACCTCAAGATGCTGCGGCCGTGACCTCCACACTGTGTCATTGTGCTACTGTCTGACCTCATGCTGCTGCTGCCTTGACCTACACACTGTGTCATTGTCCCACTCTGTGGCCTACTCCTGTTTTTGCCACCTCCAGAATGTCATTGTGCCACTGCCTGACCTCATGCTGCTGCTGCCGTGACCTACACACTGTGTCATTGTGCCACTGTCTGACCTCATGCTGCTGCTGTGACCTACACACTGTGTCATTGTGCCACTGTCTGACCTCATGCTGCTGCTGTGGCTGCTGCCGTGACCTCCACACTGTGTCATTGTCCCACTCTGTGGCCTACTCCTGTTTTTGCCACCTCCAGAATGTGATTGTGCCACTGTCTGACCTCATGCTGCTGCTGTGGCTTCTGCCGTGACCTCCACACTGTGTCATTGTGCCACTGTCTGACCTCATGCTGCTGCTGTGGCTGCTGCTGTGACTACACACTGTGTCATGTGCCACTGTCAGACCTCAGCATGCTGCTGTGGCTGCTGCCGTGTACTCGAGACTGTGTCATTGTCCCTGTCTGTGGCCTAGTCGTGTTTTTGCCACCTCCAGTTTGTCATTGTGCCACTGCCTGACCTCATGCTGCTGCTGCCGTGACCTACACACTGTGTCATTGTGCCACTGTCTGACCTCATTCTGCTGCTGTGGCTGCTGCCGTGACCTCCACACTGTGTCATTGTCCCACTCTGTGGCCTACTCCTGTTTTTGCCACCTCCAGAATGTGATTGTGCCACTGTCTGACCTCATACTGCTGCTGTGGCTGCTGCCGTGACCTCCACACTGTGTCATTGTGCCACTGTCTGACCTCATGCTGCTGCTGTGGCTGCTGATATGACCTACACACTGTGTTATTTTCCCACTCTGTTTCCTACTCCTGTTTTTGCCTCCTCCAGTATGTCATTGTGCCACTGCCTGACCTCATGCTGCTGCTGCCGTGACCTACACACTGTGTCATTGTGCCACTGTCTGACCTCATGCTGCTCCTGTGGCTGCTGCCGTGACCTCCACACTGTATCATTGTCCCACACTGTGGCCTACTCCTGTTTTTGCCACCTCCAGAATGTGATTGTGCCACTGTCTGACCTCATGCTGCTCCTGTGGCTGCTGCCGTGACCTACACACTGTGTCATTGTCCCACTCTGTGGCCTACTCCTGTTTTTGCCACCTCCAGAATGTCATTGTGCCACTGTCTGACCTCATGCTGCTGCTGTGACCTACACACTGTGTCATTGTGCCACTGTCTGACCTCATGCTGCTGCTATGGCTGCTGCCGTGACCTCCACACTGTGTCATTGTCCCACTCTGTGGCCTACTCCTGTTTTTGCCACCTCCAGAATGTGATTGTGCCACTGTCTGACCTCATGCTGCTGCTGTGGCTTCTGCCGTGACCTCCACACTGTGTCATTGTGCCACTGTCTGACCTCATGCTGCTGCTGTGGCTGCTGCTGTGACCTACACACTGTGTCATTGTGCCACTGTCTGACCTCATGCTGCTGCTGTGGCTGCTGCCGTGACCTCCACACTGTGTCATTGTCCCACTCTGTGGCCTACTCCTGTTTTTGCCACCTCCAGAATGTCATTGTGCCACTGCCTGACCTCATGCTGCTGCTGCCGTGACCTACACACTGTGTCATTGTGCCACTGTCTGACCTCATGCTGCTGCTGTGGCTGCTTCCATGACCTCCACACTGTGTCATTGTCCCACTCTGTGGCCTACTCCTGTTTTTGCCACCTCCAGAATGTGATTGTGCCACTGTCTGACCTCATGCTGCTGCTGTGGCTGCTGCCGTGACCTCCACACTGTGTCATTGTGCCACTGTCTGACCTCATGCTGCTGCTGTGGCTGCTGCTATGACCTACACACTGTGTCATTTTCCCACTCTGTTTCCTACTCCTGTTTTTGCCACCTCCAGAATGTCATTGTGCCACTGCCTGACCTCATGCTGCTGCAGCCGTGACCTACACACAATGTGGTCATTGTGCCACTGTCTGACCTCATGTGCTCTTCCTGGCTGCTGCCGTGACCTCCACACTGTATCATTGTCCCACTCTGTGGCCTACTCCTGTTTTTGCCACCTCCAGAATGTGATTGTGCCACTGTCTGACCTCATGCTGCTCCTGTGGCTGCTGCCGTGACCTACACACTGTGTCATTGTCCCACTCTGTGGCCTACTCCTGTTTTTGCCACCTCCAGAATGTCATTGTGCCACTGCCTGACCTCATGCTGCTGCTGCCGTGACCTACACACTGTGTCATTGTGCCACTGTCTGACCTCATGCTGCTGCTGTGGCTGCTTCCGTGACCTCCACACTGTGTCATTGTCCCACTCTGTGGCCTACTCCTGTTTTTGCCACCTCCAGAATGTCATTGTGCCACTGCCTGACCTCATGCTGCTGCTGCCGTGACCTACACACTGTGTCATTGTGCCACTGTCTGACCTCATTCTGCTGCTGTGGCTGCTGCCGTGACCTAAACACTGTGTCATTGTGCCACTGTCTGACCTCATGCTGCTGCTGTGGCTGCTGCTGTGACCTACACACTGTGTCATTGTCCCACTCTGTGGCCTACTCCTGTTTTTGCCACCTCCAGAATGTGATTGTGCCACTGTCTGACCTCACGCTGCTGCTGTGGCTGCTGCCGTGACCTCCACACTGTGTCATTGTGCCACTGTCTGACCTCATGCTGCTGCTGTGGCTGCTGCCGTGACCTACACACTGTGTCATTGTGCCACTGTCTGACCTCATGCTGCTGCTGTGGCTGCTGCTGTGACCTACACACTGTGTCATTGTGCCACTGTCTGACCTCATGCTGCTGCTGTGGCTGATGCCGTGAACTACACACTCTGTCATTGTGCCACTGTCTGACCTCATGCTGCTGCTGTTGATGCTGCCTTGACCTACACACTGTGTCATTGTGCCACTCTGTGACCTATTCATGTTTTTGCCACCTCCAGAATGTCATTGTGCCACTGTCTGACCTCATGCTGCTGTGGCTGCCGCCGTCACCTCCACATTCTGTCACGCTGCCATGACTTTATCAGGCAACATTCCCGCTTCAGTTTTTTGGTCAGTTTTGCCCTCTTAAGTGCCCAGGGAATTTTATAGTGAAGCGATTCTAAGAGCGGCGGCAGTCATGTGCGTGTCATACTAAAATACAACATTGTATGAAGACCAAACCAAGCTCCCTCTGCATATTTAAGCATGGCACAACGTTCTACAGCACCCTGCAGGCTCTGTGCAGTCTGGAAATAGCTGTTTTTTAACGTGATTCGTGCCGAAGTAATTTGGAACGAAGTTATTTTTTGCCGAGAAATTCGGCGAAGTGAACGAAACGAATTTCGGGAAATTCGCCCATCTCTAACTACATGTCCTGTACTGCTCTTACATGTATTAATGAGGTACATACAGTGATTGGCGGTCTATAACGCCTCTCTACAGTACAGTGAGGTAATACATGCCCTGTACTGCTCTTACATGTATTAGTGAGGTGCATGCAGTAATTGGCGGTCTGTAGCACCTCTCTACAATACAGTGCAGTACTACATGTCCAGTACTGCTCTTACATATGATGGAATGAGTGACTCCTTTGGACACCAGGTAAGGGACCTATTTTATATCTATATGGTACTTTGTGTAAAAGTACATAAATGGAACAAATGCCTATCCTTAACAAAAAAAGTGATTCTATGCTTACAGCAGCTCCTCATGTGCTTTATCTGGATTAGTATCTGCTTCATTTTCTTTCTTCTTCATTTTGCATTTAGTTGGTGACATTTTGGCCCTTTGGAACCAATTACCAGTTTTACATATGGTTATGGTTTTAATGTACAATGGTTATCTCAGAACCAATTAATATTGTATGTTGAGGGAGTGCTGTAATTGGGATTGCTGAAAGGGCACAATATAAGTACAATACTTATAAAATTAATAGAGTTGTGCCATCATGGGCTTTGTTTGAAAATCATCAGGATATGCCATCAAAGTCAGGTACAGGTCCCTCAAAAGGTACGGAGCAGAATGAAGAGCTGGTCAGACTTGCATACAACTCTTTATTCTGTTCTATGGGAGTTCCCAGTACAGGGCAGCGGTGTGCTTGGCTGCAATAGGTACACTCCTAAAACAGAATGGAGAGCTGTATGCCAGAGCGACTGACTTTCATTTCTGCTCAGTAAATTTCTGAGGCCCTTCCCCAACATGGCTGTAGTTTTAGAACGTTTAGGGCAACATTTCCCAACACGCCACGCCAGTTTTTTGGTCTATATTGCTCTAAAACCGCTTTTGACGCCACATTTTGGATGTAAATGAACTGTATTACACCAAAACTAGGCGCATTATATGCCGGGATTGACACATTGTAATGCGTCTAAAAATGATGCGCTGTGTGCCTCCATAACGCAATGCGCCTATTGAGGCGCATAGCACATCATTACAAGTGTATGTGTTAGGCGCATTTCACATTTTACAAGTATGTTTTAGGCGCTTTTGACATATTACAAGTGTATGTGTTAGTCGCATTTCATATACTTACAATAATAGAAGAGCAAATCCCGCACGGTACATATCAACATCGTACTGCTACCAAAAAAAATCACCCCAATATACCATAATCAATATTACCAGTTATGCTACTACATAAAGACCTGAATAAACTGCCAGAACATGACCAAAACTTAACACCAGATCATGGCTAAATAATACCATTGCTGAATTAAGATCAATATATAAAAACCAACATTACTGACATACAGTGACCATACTGTGGTACATACCATTGCACACAGACACTAGATTGTATATTACCACCACACAGTGACCATATAGTGGTAGATACCAGTGTACATGGGGGGCTCTACACACTGTATATTTCCTAAATACAGTGACCATATATTGGTAGTTATCAGTTTACAGAGGCGCTTTGCAGACATATAAGTGATTACAGAGCAGTTACATCTAGTGACTCACAGGTGAAGTTTTCTCTGACGAGTTTTCTCTGCATTCGATCCAGACCACAATGATGACTTCTGCCAGCCACCAATCGTCCCAGCAGATTTGGATAGAAGTAACTTAAAATCCTCACTTTTTCAGCACCTCCTTCACTATGGCCTGAACCCCTCAAATTCCTATTACCAGATAGCTAGGTAATGTCATTAGGTGGGTAGGTAGGCACCACGTAGGTAGGTAGGTAGTAGATAGGTAGGCAAGGCCCTAGGTAAAACAGGTAAACAGTAGGGCCCCAGGTAGGTAGCTATGACCCAGATAGCTAGTAAGATACCCATTCGATAGGTTGTTAGGCCCTAGATAGGTTGGTAGGTCACCAGTACATAGGCAGTAGATGGGCTTCAGGTCGGTTGGTAGGTAGCAGTTTCGCCCCAGGTGGTTAGGCTGTAGATGGATCCCACATAGTTAGGCCATATGTAGTTTGTGAGATTGGCACTAGGTAGGTAGAAGTTAGGCCACAGGTATGTAGTTAGATATGTCTCAGTTAGGTAGGTAGGCTACAGGTAAGTAGGTATATTGGTCCTATGTAGGCAGTAGATAAGGACCAGGTGAGGTAAGAACTTGCCTCTTCCCATTCCGCTGACGAGCAGCACATTAGGTGATACGATGATATGATAGTAGACGCTACAGCTGTAGTTACATCACTGACCTCAAAAGTGAATTTTCCTGTTTTTTGGGGTTTTTTTGCCCTCAGGTAGCAGCTTTTGCTACCAATATCTTTGCATATCCTATGTGATGAAGAGGCTAGATAAGCCTCAAAACGCAAAGTATTGAATGCTAAATAATTCCACATTATTAATATGTTTAACCATATCCACTTATTAAGTGGTCCATTAAGAACAAGATAATACAGTACTTTTTTTGAATTTTGATTTTCAGTTTTTCTGTCAGTACTGGAAATCCAATAATCCAGAATTAACTACCGAACTTTCATGTTGAACTATTGGTGGTGACTTTGTTTTCATTTTTTCTGTTTCTTTCAGTGAACAGGAAGAGAGCACAGAAAAAAAAGTGAGATCATCAGTCAACCATGTTATGAAATGTGATGTTGAGAAAGAAAATATAATGGATCCAGTGGTCTTACCTCCAGCAGATTGTATCATCAGTGCCTGGCTGCTAGATGTTATCTCAAAAGATAAAGATGATTACATCAAATATCTCAGAAGGATGATAAAGTTACTGAAACCTGGAGGACACCTCATATTAATTGGGGTTTTAGGAATGTCATTTTACACAGTTGGGATAGACAAGATGCATGGTTTTGCATATGATGAGGATTTTGTCAAGATGCTCTTATTAGAGAAGGCTTTGTCATTGATTGTTGTAACGTTACGGAAAGAAAGTCTGTGAGTGACATTATTGACCACAAGGCTATATGCGTCATTGTAGCTCACAAGTAGAAGTAGGTCTGAGTTAATTCTGCATGTCAGGAAGATACAGTATATGTCAAGCTTTAACACGGGGTATAGTAATTATAAGAGGGGCTTCTACTATATTATTTGCCTGGAGAATTTATAGAGAATCTTGATAATTTGCTTCATTTGTGTCTAGTGAATAATGTATGGGGACAATATATTATTTCCTAGGCTTTGAGTGTTGCGCATCATGTCTCCTGGGGAAAATATCTGACAGAAATAGCTCCAAGGATCCTTCCTGTGTTATCAATATTTTCCTGTTGTGGACTTATAATAGTGCTTAAACTTAGCATAACAAGCTGGGCCATCATGAAAGCTCAAAGTTTTGGGGTCAGTTAACTTTTTGTTGTTGCTTTATTCCTATTTGCTTCATATAAATAGTGTTTACAAGTTAACTGTATTCTTTGCTATGGTGGGATCATTGTTAATTTCTTGCATTAACAGTTCACAAATCTTGAATCATAAGCAGTTATCATATTTAATAGGATGTACCATATATCCAAAACTACATATAAGCAGGAACTAAAATCATATTACATTTTTTACAGATTGACGTCCAACACATCCTTTTCTGCCATGACTTGAAGCCAAGCAATTATAACAGATAGTCCTAATTTCTGGTCTTTAGTAAACCTATTTCAGTAAACCTCAACCTTTAGTTGAGTGCTGTATATACATATTTTCAATATTGGTAATACTGTAAGTTATTGGCATAGATATCTGTTCAGGATTACCATCTATCAAGAAGAAATTAAGGAATAGGAGTATATCCCAAACTACTAGAATCAAATGCCTACGGGTGTAATATTTACACTAAAACTTAACTTTTATTCCTAAAATACATTAAAAATATATAAAGTACAAATAACTACCGAAATACAATCCTACCAAGTACGCGGAGTAACCGCCCCGAAAAGGGCGACCCCTCAAAGAAAGACCTTAGCTATATAAAAAGATATACCACAGATAGTGCACAGGACCAAAAAACATACAAAAATAATATACATACATAAAAACTATCACCATAAACAATACCATAAAGTGTTTCACAAACAAAAACAACACAAATCTATGCTGAATAGAACATCCACAACAACCAACGCGTTTCTCCCGTAGATATCACGGGTTCATCAGGGAGATAGGGAACCAGCATAGGACAAAAACAATAATCAAAATGATAATAATCCAAATAAGAGTATGAAATGATAATAATCCAAATAAAATGAAATTAAATATGAACTCTTACGTCCCTTAGAAGATGCAATCGGGACGAGGTCCTAGATAGATGCACGATACTGCTAACAATGAAGATAGGAAAGCAGTAAGATCCAACTCGCTGTCACACTCATAAATACCTGTGCTGCATATCGGCGTCCGGAAAAACCAACTGCGCATGCGCGAACTACATTTCGCCCGAAAACTACAAAATGACGTAAATTCCGGTCTTTCTCTATCAGAAGAGAGAAAGTTGGCGCAGACGCACTAACATAGAGGAATAGAATATATATCGGCGTCTAAAAAGAAAGCAGAGCGCCGCATACAAACGATATTTAGCTGATAGCAACAAGGACACACGAGCACATTGTGAGTGCGAATCGTGATACCAACATATATGAGCACTTCACAAAATAAATACTGAGCGCCTAGACACAATGGAAAAATAATTAGTGATGAGCGATTATGTTGACTATCGTCATCGTTTCGATAGTCGATATCGGCAGTTATCTAGACGATTTTCGATAGTCGATAACCGATTATCGCCGATGACCATTAAAGTCTATGGGAGAGGAACAACACCTTCATTATTACACCCAAACAAGGCTGGAGAAGCTGAAATTAACATCCACAACAGTCAAATGGATACGTGCTACATCTTAGGCAACACACTTAGGTTATAAAAGCCACAGAAAAAAAATCACACACCATTCACTATCCCTGTCTTGTACCACAGCCTGACCCTAAAACCTGCATCACCCACAAATTAAAAAGTGCCAGAAGGCAGTATGATTTGAACCATCATTTTACTTGAACTGGACATTAAATATCCCTGTCCTGGAACGCAGCATGAGCACCAAACCTGCTGAGCACTATTCTCTGTAGTATAGAGAATAGTGTACAGTTTGGCGGTGTCAGGCTCCTGTGCTGAGCACTATTCTCTGTAGTATAGAGCTATGTGTACAGTTTGGCGGTGTCAGGCTCCTGTGCTGAGCACTATTCTCTGTAGTATAGAGATATGTGTACAGTTTGGCGGTGTCAGGCTCCTGTGCTGAGCACTATTCTCTGTAGTATAGAGCTATGTGTACAGTTTGGCGGTGTCAGGCTCCTGTGCTGAGCACTATTCTCTGCAGTATAGAGCTATGTGTACGGTTTGGCGGTGTCAGGTTCCTGTGCTGAGCACTATTCTCTGCATAATAGTGCTATGTGTACGGTTTGGCGGTGTCAGGTTCCTGTGCTGAGCACTATTCTCTGTAGTATAGAGCTATGTGTACAGTTTGGCGGGTCAGGTTTCCCGTGTGGCACTTTCTTGTATATAGAGCTTTTTTACAGTTTGGCGGTGTCAGGCTCCTGTGCTGAGCACTATTCTCTCCCAGTATAGATATGTGTAAAAGTTTGGGGGGTGTCGGGCTCCTGTGCTGAGCACTATTTCTGTAGTACAGACCCTATGTGTACAGTTTTGGCGGTGTCGGGGTTTCCTGGGGCGAGCACAAATTCTCTGTAGTCCCGAGCTATGTTTTCAGTTTGGCGGGGGGTAGGTTCCTGTGGGGGGGGACTTTTTCTCTGTAGTACAAGCATGTGTACAGTTTGGGGGTTTGTCGGGTTTTTCCTGGTTTGAGCACTTTTTCTCTGTATTAAAGGGGCTATGTGTCGGTTTGGGGGTGTCACGTTCCTGTGCTGAGCACTTTTCTCGCAGTAAAAAGAGCAAATGTGTCCCTTTGGGGGGCGGGTCGGGCTTCTTTTGCTGAGCAATTTTCTCTTAGTTTTTAGGCAATGTGTAAAGTTTGGGGGGGTTTTTAAATTTTTCCTGTGCGGCACTATTCCTCATGACCTCAGTTTAAAAAAGGGCCCGGGAAAAAAAAGGAGTCTTTCAACCATTTTTTTTAGTTTAAAGGGACTTTAGACTATACCCTGCCCCTGGACCCCCAGTGGGGACCCAGGGACGGATTTACAGTGGGGTGCGGTGAGGGGCCCAGGCGGGCCCGCCCCGTCATCTTTTAAACACCAGGTTAAAATCCCCGTTTGACGCAGCAAGGGAAAACTTTCGTGCTAAGCAGGTGGGGAAGCAGAAGTTTGAGAACTCCAGCTTCCCCTTGTACACATCAAGACATGGGAAAGCGTGCCCCCCGTTTTTGAGTGCGGCCCAATTGGCTTCCCCCTTGGGGAAATACGGGTGGTTAACCTCCGGGTTACACATGGGGCCCCTTTTTCCCCTTGGCATTCCCCTTTTTCTCATTTTAAATTCAACGTTTTTGGGGGAAAATTTGGGGTTCTCTTTCTTTGTTCTCGGGTCCGTGCTCCATACTAAAAGTCCTCTGAATAACCTAAACGGGTTTAAAGTTTTCCCCTGTACCCTCCCTTGTACAATTCAGGGGAAATTTTTTTTACCAGTTTTTTTGGGTAATGCAAGTGTTTTAGTAGTTTAAGTCAAAGGAAAACACTTTTTTTTAAAATAGGTTGGAATTCCACAAAGCCCTTTTTTTCCCTCTTTTTTTCATTGTATTAAATGGGTTGTCTCAATACGGGATTGATAGCTATTTTAAAAAATTCTTGCAAAAAAAGTCTTTTTTGCAATATTTTTTGTCCTTTAAAACAGTTTTCCTACCTATTCCCTTTTTTCTGAAAGCACCATACCCCTTGAGCCACTTTTGACAATTGTAAGAAAAAAATGTCTGTTGGGAAAAAAAACTTTTTTTAAATAATAGCACCTGAAAGTATATTTGCTTTGTCACACCCAAAATCCCCCCAAAAAAATTCCCAAAACATGGCCCCATGAGCCCTTTTTGACAATTGTAAGAAAAAATGCCCCTATTGGGAAACAACATTTTTTAGAATGGGAAATTTGAAATTTTTGCTGCATTTCAAACGAAATGACCCAAAAAATTAAAAAATGACTTCTAAAGCCACTGTTAAAAATTTTTGAGGGAGAAATCCCATTTAAAAAGATTTTTTTCTTTTTCCAAAAAGGCCCCATGATTATTGCTTATCACACGCAACATGACCCCAAAAAAATTATAAAAAAGATTTCCCTCAGCCATTTTTTTAAAAAATTTGGGTGAGGGAAAAATTGCTATTAAAAAGGGCCACTTTTTCTTTTCCAAAAGGGGAACCACGATTATTGTTTGTTTCTCACGCCACCATGCCCAAAAAAAAAGATAAAAATGACTTCCCCCCCAAACCACTATTAAAAAATTGTGAGGAAACCCACGCCCCCCAAAACCATTCTAAAGTGAAGGGGGAGAAAGGGGAAAAACGGTTTTGTCACGAATCCTGTGGGCTTTTTTTCAGTCTCCTCACAGCAAAAACCCGCAAAAAGAACCCTTTGGGGAAATTTAGAATAAAAATTGAAGGAAAAAATGAAAATTTTAAAAAAAAGTGTTTCAAGAAAAACCATTTTTTGTTTTGGGGAGGAATTTGGGGTAGGGCCAAAAAATCGGTGACCTCGGGAATTGGGGCCCCCCAAAATCATCAGAGATCCATGCCCGATTCAAAACTTTATGAAATTCCAAAAAAATTTCCCCATTTCTGTGGAAAACCCGGGTGCGTTTTTCCCGTAATGACTCCCTCCCCGGGTGTCTGAAGGTCCCCCCAATATGACCCCTGGGGTGCCCGGGCAGGGCAACAAACCCCTAAGGGGGGTGGGGGAGGGCCCGTCGGGCCATTCGTCCATTTTGGATACCCAGACGTCTATTGGGGGCCCCGGAAAAAAAAAAAAAAAACATCGGTGAGAGACGCAATATCCCGGGACCCCTGATCTTAAGCTGGTCTCTGGGGGTTGTATGTGTGCCCCGCATTGCATTTCGTTGGTGAGGTTTGGGAAAAAATATTGCCAGGGTCACCCCTTAGGGTTCTTTTCCCCCCTCGCCCGTGCTGCTGCCGCTTCGGGGGTACCTTTGGGACTCCCATTGCTGCCCCGTCCCTTTGGGGTTGTTCCACCGTGACATTTGAAAAACGTTTAAGCAACGGAACGAGTCTCCCGTTGAACAATTGCAAAGGGCTCCAATTTTTCCTGAAATTTTTCTCTCCCATTTGGGTGGGTGGAAGGAAAGTGTGAGTTTTGTTTTGTACCCCGGGGGTCCAGGAGGGTGGCCACCCAGTAACTGTTGTTTATTTTGATGGCCCTTTAAAGCGGGGTCATGTTTGGGGGAAATGGAAACATTTCCCAAACAATTTATGTAGAGGGTGGAGCCTTGAATTTCCCAAACCTTGGGCCGGGGGGGCACTAACAAACTCATCTTTTCCCCATCTTCCTCCTCCGTCAAATTCGCGCCAACCTCTTTTCCCCAAAGGGAGGGACGTCAGTAAAAATCAGTGTCTAGGAATACCTTTCCCCCTCCCCCTCCGGGTTCCCCCGGGAAAAAGCTTCCCCCCCAACCACAGCCCTGACCTTCCTCAGAGAACACCCCGAGAGCTGAGGGGGCCCTTTCCTAGCCCTGGAACCCCCGAAAAACCCCTGCTTAATGAAGAAACCCAAAAAAAATTTTGAAACTGGCGGGGCCCTTTTGGATTCGACGGAAGGGGAAAGTCTCCCCTGTCACGCATTTTCCATTCTCCTCCTTGTCGCTGGCGGAACCGATTTTTTAGGGGTGTCCAACGATCGTTCCAGAAAAAAATCCCCCACAATCTCAAGCGACAAGGGGAAACGTCCCCACTGCCATTTTTGGGGGCGGGCTTCAAAAATGGCAAAGGGGGGGGGGCAGACTCTTTTCCCCCTGCCCCCCCCTCTCGGTGGCTCAACACCAACCCCAAAGGGCCGCACCGCCCGCTTTTTCAGGCCCCTGTGTCACTTTGTACTGCGTAATGGCATTGCGCTGCTCCCAAAAAATCGCTGGAAACATGTGGAGGGTGGGGAAATTTCCCGCGTGTTTTCCCAAAGTAAACAATGAGACGGTTAACGGGGGCCGAGCGAAAGGGTGCAAAAAGGGAAGGGGGGGGCGAAGCGGGTTTTCGAAAAGGCGGGAAAAGGGAACTCAGACCTCGAGCCTTCTTTACAGGCAGTTCCCGACCCGGGTAGCCTTTAAAATTTCTGGGGCGACGAGGTTCATGACATGTGCCAGGCAAGGGATGTGCCCAGCCTACCGACTTAAGGGGGGGCCGCAGATTTGCCCGGTTTTCGCAACACCACCTTGCCTGGCACAAAAAGGTTTTTTTGTCCCCCCACCCCGCGCTCGGTTTTCCCTTGGGAAGCCTCCCCCAAAACTCCTAACCTTGGGGGGGACCCGGGCCCCCAAGACAGATTAATTTCAAAACGGCTTTTTGGTTTCCCCTGGGCACGTGATGCCACCAGAAAGGGCCTTGGGGGGGGAAAAAGCCCCTGCACCATCCCTCCAGTTTTGGGAAAAGGTGCGCCCCAGCCCGAAAGCCACCGTCAACCCCCCGAAAACATCCCCCCAGCTCACTCAGTGAGCTGTCCCCAGAGATATAGCGGCCTTGGGCCCTGCCCTTTCTATCCATGTGTCGGTGGTCAGAAAGGAAATTTTTTTGGCACGATGCGACAAACCCCTTTTAAATTTTTTGATGACACAGTGTTTCCGGCCAGGGCCAGGGACGGCTTTTTTGGCAAAGAAATTTCCTGCTCGGCATCTTGTATTGGGGGGGAGAAAGAGGGCCATGACGTGGCGGAAAAACCCCTCTGTGTCCACCAACGGAAAGGGGAAACATTTCCAAGGCCAAAAAACCTGGCAATGCCCACATTCAGGGTTTTTGGGTTTGGGGTGGTTTGGGTGAAGTTTTTTCTTCTGCTTCCCAAACCTGGTAGACAGAAAGGGTTTGGGTGCTAGGGGCTGGCCCCTTTTAAAGGCGTGGCCCCGGGCGTCAAAAATGGCCGGGGGGAGAAGGGGGGAGGATGGGGTTTTGGGTTTTTGAGCGATTGCGGGTTGGGGGATCGAATCGATCGATAGTCGAAAAGTCCGGGCCGCTATCGATAAAGGGTTTTTTGATAGTGAGCCCTCGATTATGAGCGTTTTCCCCTTAAAGTCTATGGGAGAGCAACAACCCTTTTTTTATTACACCCAAAAAAGGCTGGGGAAGCTGAAAAATTTAAAATCCACCAAAAGTCAAAAAGGATACGTTCCCAAATTCTTAGGCAACCAC